>PVKA01002613.1:0-122239 GCA_004027165.1 Ctenomys sociabilis
TTTTTTTTTTTTTTTTTTTTTTTTTTTTTTTTTTTTTTTTTTTTTTGTCTTTTTGAGACAGGGTCTCACTATGCAGTTCAGGCTGGCCTTAAGCTCACTTTGTAGCTCAGGCTGGTCTTGAACTCACAACAATCCTCCTGCCTCAGCCTCCCGAGTGCTGGGATTACAGGCATGTGCCACCACACCCGACCAGGAACTTTCAGGTAGCTGATGTTTTAGATGAGATCACACAAGAAAAAGCAAGTATCATGGAGAGGTTTCTACCTGAAAAGATGAAGGCAGAGAAGACACGATTTATGTCTTTAACACAGGAGGATATACATTGAGTAACAGTATGTTCACTCAGTTCCAGAATTTGGAGTAAAGTGGGGAGAAACAAATTAAGCAGCCCTGTTTTACACGATTTATAAACACAGAAGTCATTGCCCCACAGTAGGCATTAAGACAGTATACAATACAAATACAAAATTTGACTCAGGAGATACCTTGGCAGTCTAAGTGCCTGCCTGGCAAGTGCAAGGACCCGAGTTCTACCCCCAGTACTGCGTGCCATGCCTGCCCTATGCAGAGCCAGCCACTGAAACCATGCATGGTGGCACACACCTGTAATCCCAGCATGGGGGAGACTGACACAAGAGGTTCACTAGGAGTCCAAGCTGCATAGTGAGACCCTGTACCAAATAACAAATAAATAAATTATTTTAACCAGCCCTGACCCTGGGGCATGCTGAGACAGCATTGGAGACTGGGCATGGTGGCATGCACCTGTAATCCCAGCACTTGGGAGGCTGAAAACAGAAGAATCACTATGCGCCCGATCTGTGTAGGGAGACCCTATAGATCCTGTATTAAATACATTAAATAAATGAATAAATTTTTAAAATTCAAATGCAACATTTATATTTATATCAAATAAAAGAATGCAATGTGATAAGTGGCAAACAAAGGGAAATTAAGATGGCTTAATAGAAGGCTTTTGTAAGATCAGTCACACGCATGTTGCCTTAGTTACTTTCTCATTGCTGAGACAAAGCACCCAACACTAGTTTAGGAAGGAAAAGTTTACTTTAGCTCAGCATATGTACAGGTTTTAGTCCAGAGGTAGATCTAAGGCAGGGCAGCATGGCAGAGGGACACAGTAGGAGAGCAATAGCTCCTACCAGGGCAGCCCATGGGGAGGAAACAACAGTAGAAAGTGCAAGGACCCGGGTTCTTCCCAAGTACTATTGGTTAGTTTCACTCCCATCCTGGGTAGACCTTCCTATATCCACTGTCAGAATTATCGGTTATAGTTGAGACCTAGAATGGTTAAAGTATCGTGTTCTTATTTAATTCAAAATTATTTTTATTGTGGAGTGCTGAGAATGACCAAGTATTAGCACCATGACGTGCATATATTTTTCTGTTTGTCTTTCTGGCTCTGTAATTGAGAACTCTAGGCACCTGCCTGGAAAAGCTCCATCTCCCTACCCCTTTAACAGTAGCTCCCAGTGACAATATTTGGATGATGATATTTTGGATTGTCATATTGGTAACAATCCTAAGGATTAGAAACCTCTCATCTTACAATTAAACAGCAGCCACAAACCAGCACAAAGGATAAGGTAGGGGAAAACTTAAATATTGAAGACCTCAACTGGTTATTGTACATGTGAAAAACTTTGATGCATTTATTTATATGCTATTAACTATTACCATTCAATATTTAGTCAGTAAAAATGGCCACGTTAGCCAATACCCACTTTTTTGTCAATCCAGAGCAAGGATTTCACTGGGATGACTAGAATGCAAGATTCTTAGTTTTTAAAAAAGTATATATATATATGCCACAGTTACTCAGAATACCTGAACTGAGCTCTCTTCCTGATACTCTACCTCTGTATCCTCAGGACTACTGGCTCTCGCTACTTTACAAGCGCCTGATTGGCCCCAAAGTCTTGGCAGTGCACGTGGCTGGGCTCCAGCGGAAGCCACGGCCTGGCCGAGTGATCCGTGACAAACTAAGGATTTATGCTCACTGCACAAACCACCACAAGTAAGTCCTCATAAAAATGGAACAGAAAGGCCATCCCAATGAGTTTCCGCCCCGCTGAGAATTATATGCCATTTGGAACCTCTTCAAGAATTATCTGTAGGAGCCGGGCGTGGTAGCGCATGCCTGTAATCCCAGCACTAGGGAGGCTGAGGCAGGAGGATTGTTGTGAGTTCAAGACCAGCCTGAGCTACAAAGTGAGCTTAAGGCCAGCCTGAACTGCACAGTGAGACCCTGTCTCAAAAAAAGACAAAAAAAAAAAAGAATTATCTGTATTCACCGATAAAACTGCCTCCAAGATCACCACACTGCAGATTCTCAAATGATTCAATAAATAGATTTTTGGGTTGGGGAGATAGCTCAGTGGAATAAGTGCTTCCCTGGCAAGTGCAAGGGCCTGAGTTCAATTCCTGGTTCCTCTAAAAAAAAACAAAGATTTTTTTCCAATTATACCTTTCTTCATACTTACAGGATGTATTCATAAAGAAATCCATAAGACACATGGTATTTGTTCATCTAACAATTTCTTGTTGGGCATTTTCTCTATAATAATTTATATAATGTCCATGAAGTTTTTTGGGTGTCTAAGCCTAAGTCAAGGCAAAAGACCATGCCTTGTCCTATAATCCACCACCAGAGCTTTAGGACAAGGTCTCCATTTATAAAATGCCTGCTAAGAGTTGCACTGTGAAAAAAACCTAGCTCCACTGTGTCTCAAACTGGATACCACAGAACTAAAAGTGCTCTTGAGAAGAGCCTGACCTGCTTTAGAGCTGTTTTCAGTGCTGAAAAGAAAAAAAAGAAAGAGAATCTCAGCTATATTAAGTGTTAAGAAGCTAAATTGAATGTAGGCTTCCTTTCAAGAAATGGGAGATGGACAACCAGAAAGAGGATCCTCAGAGGTGTGGCATTCCAGTGCAGTGATACGTGGTTACCCTTCTTTTTTTGATCAGGAACACTAGTGGTCATTAAAGTTGTCCTTAAGACAAACAGGAAAATTAATGATCAGTAAATAAACAGATAAAAAGGTTTTTAAAACATGAAGATCATGAGTGAAAATTTTTAATTGTTCTTAAAGCAAAACCTGTCTGGTCAAATATGTCTGACAGCACTTCCTGTTTAAAGAGAATAGGCTGCTCTGGGAAAGACAACTCTTTCTCTTACTGTAGAGAAAACCTGGGAGCAGGCTTGTGGTGGCTCCCTCCTGCCAGGCCTCTATCTCTGGGCCTGTCAAGCCCATCAGGGGCTGATCAAGGGGAGGGGAAGCACAAAGAGCTGTGTGGTCAGATTACACCAGATGCTTCTTCTCAATCCTTGATGAGACAGGAGCCAAGCCAGCTAATTCCTCATGATAAGCTTTTTCAAAGAATAACTCTGAGCAAAGGGGGGCAAACGGCCAGTTGTATTGCCTGTAGATACAAGTGCCTATTGTAGGTGAGGGGAGGTTGGTTTGGGCAGAGGCCAGAGGCTTTCAACATCCCTTTTGCTCAGCAGGAAGCTCAGCCCCATACCTGACAGAGTGACTGCTGGATGGCCTTGGCCTGGAGTTATCTGATCTCCACACAAGGGAACATTGTATTCCTTTTCTCTGCCTACCCCTGAGGTAACCACCCAAAGGTAGACCCCCAGCCTAACAGAGAAAAATTGCTCTTGGCACCTCCTGCTCCTGTTGGAAAATATACCAGTCTTTGGCCTTTACACTACCGTTCTAGGGACCTGAGGAAAAAGCTGTCTGGAACTTTATGGGTTTGGCAAGATTTGTGTATCTTCCCGACATATTCTTATACTGATGCTCATCCAAGCATTCTTTGCTATTCCCATGGGAAATTGTCGCTAATATTCTAAGTACGCCATGGACTCAAGGCTGCCATTTTATTTATTTTTATATTCTTTATGTCTGATACTGTAACTAGCATAAAGAAGTTCCCACAAATATTTGACAAATGAATGAATGAATGGATGCAGAAAGAAGACATCAATATGTTATTGCTGGCTTATACTGTTGCTCTTCTCCTCTGTAATGTCATCAAGAGGGGATGGTGTGGTAGTTATTAGTTATACCATTTGCTATTAGTAAAATTATCTGTATTTGGAACCTTTCTGGGATGGGATACCACCAGGCCTCGTTTAGTATACTCTCTTCCTTTTCCCATTAAAAAAAAAAAAGGAGAAAAGACTTTATCTATGGGTCAAGGATTATGTTATATACGATCCATAAAAGTAAAAATTTAGGCAAAGGTCTTAAGCCCCTAGCACACCTATAATGGACACAAGGAGCCAGCTAAGCTTATACATCTCCATATTGCAGGTGTCAGGTGCTGAGATAGGTGCACACAGGAATAGAAGTGTGCCTGCACTGCTCTGGGAAGCCAAGTGGCTTGCCTGTGCACCCACATCCTGTACAAGAGTCCTAAAAAAGCACTACTGATTCGTTTAGTTTATTTGTGGCCAAAGAGGCTACAGTCACAGAACTGAACAAGAGTGGGCATGTTGGCATCATGCTGATCAACCTTGACCACTGCTCTGAAAATAAATAGACTGGGTCAAAACAAGGGTTGGATAAAAAGGATAAACTTAGTAACAGAATAATGTAAAGGAAGTATCTTTTGAAAGAACAATTACATTCCAGTGTAATGGAATATTTGCAATGTAACAAGCACCTTGCCAGATATTTGCATTTCCATTGTCTACCTGAATTCCTGACCCTAAGGGTTGAGCACAACATCCCATGATGCACAGGGCTTCATCTTCCTGCTTTCTGACAGTCATACAACACCTACCTAGAGTTTCTACTGCCTCTCCTGGCAACCTCTGACCTAGCAGGCCCTTGTCTCTTACAGTTGATTTAGAAGCCTAAGTTGGGTGGCTCATATCAACACCAGCAGGTGCTTTTCTGCTTTTCACTCTGGAGTTAACTAATTAAGTCACTAAAGTGAACTAATTAGCAGTTCTTACCCCTAATCTTGCCCAGAGAACAATCAAGTTTTGACAGGAAAACCTTTCTTATGAACCATTCTACTGAGACAATGTATGCTTGTGGGTGAAGCTGAGGTCTGCAGCCAAATTCAGAACCAATTGGAACCTGGTGGACACTGAAGGAAAACTGAGCCTTTTGGGGTTCAAGTTAGTATACTATTGGCAAAAACACAACTTCCTGTTTTTCAGAAGAAGTTTTTTTAAAGGCTAATAAAAAAGGTTCCTAAGTCTTCTTGGACATCAAATGACTGTTGCAAAAAAATATTTTGATGAGTTAAGTGTAAATGAATCAGAAACATGTGGATTAAATTTCCCTTAAAATACACAGGGGCTTTAAAATTAAGGGGAAAAAAATGTTTGGCAAAACATGGCCTGACTTTTACCGAACCAAAAACCTTTGAATTAGATTTGGATAGAATGGACCGACCCAGTATTCAAGCACACTTACTTTCACTGGGAACAACCATGGGCTGCAAACCATCATCCTCCCTTCTGTTCCCAGACCCCCAGCTTCACTGGAGGTGTTTCTACAACAGCATTGGTTTCTCTCCAGAACTCAAGATGCACCATTCACATGACATCTTCCACCTCTTATGTGAAGGATATTCCAATTCAGTTTCCCTTCCCTGGCTCATTTCCTCCTCTTCCTCCTCCTCCTCCTCCTCCTCCTCCTCCTCCTCTTCCTCCTCCTCCTCCTCCCCCCCTCCTCCTCCATGGCAACACAGAGAAGACATCAAGCAGGCAAAGAACAGCCAGCAGAGATGAACTCCAGACACATGGGTTGGCTGCTGGTGGAAAAGTCTCACCATGAGTGAGATGCAGAGCAGGATGAATGTTCTAGCCCAGACAGCTTCTCTCCAAACAAGGCCATTTCCAAAGGTAACCAAAAGCCACCTGGACTTGACATCGGGCATCAAAAATGGCCTCCCAACCAAGCCTTCAGGCCGTTTTGCTTAAGGAACAGACAGACACTCTTCCAAGATTAGTTTTCTGTGTACAGAAAATATAGATTCTTCAAGAATCTGAATTCTTGAAGCACAGTATTCTTAGGATGATGCTATGATCAGCAGCCAAGAATTTACCTTCCAGCCAAAAAGCTTCTGCATCATGTCCTTGCCTATCAGTCAGGCAGGGTGAGGGATAGCTAAAGTAGTCTTGTGTTCAGTGCCAGTTTCCACCTGAGTAGGGCCCAAAGTCATGTGAGAACTTCCCATGTTGGTCCATGGTCTGCACTGGTTTATCTCCCCCGGGGAACAATGTAAATGGAGATCAGACCAGTGCCAAGCAACTTGGAAAGACAACTTCCCCTGCTATGATTTCAAGCCTCCCTCCCACCCACCACTTCCCCACATCCTACCCTTCTCTCTGAAGCTCTAAGGGCTCATTCTGCCCCAACATGTTAAAGAGAACCTCATAAATGCAAGCCTGTGGCTCTCTCCTCTCAGCTTCTGGCCTTGAGAGTATTATTTGACAGTTGTTTGCAAAAGGGTTTACTGCAATCTGGCAAAACTAGTACCCATCCATGCCTATTTCTCTCATACCCTGAAGCCCAGAGTACAATAGTTAATGATCTCTTCCTCAAGTCTGCACGTGTTTTAGCTAAACTGAAAGCCCACCAATGGAATCTAGTTGTTCTAGTGATGGTTAGTGGTAGCATGGACTGTCAACATCTTTCTCCAAAGCTATGGTGACACAAGTCTTCTCAAATCCATAGGCATGTTCTTCTGATTCATTGGGCAACAAAAGCTAGTTAATATGCCCAGGGATTAGGAGAAACTGGAGAAGAGACTACATAGGAGAGGCATGTAAGAATTTATAAATGTAAGCATCTAAAAAGTTTTACACACAATAATGTACAAGGTACAAAAAAAGTACTGTGATACACAGCCTGCCAGTATTCTGGGAGTTCTTCTCATAACCTTAATGGGTTTTTCTAAGTGTTTCCAAAACCAGGTTATTGGCCAAATATTTCAGAAAGATTTTAAAATACAGAGTCCCAGGTCTGGAGCCTAAATGGATTGAATCAGAAGTTCCAGGGAAGAGCTCTGGAAACCATACTTATTTGAAAAACCCCAAGTTATCATCTTGACCTGCCCTTGGTCGCTAAATTCTTAATTAGCACCTTTAAAAGTAAAGATCCCTGATCCAAGGATCAAGGGGTGACCGTCTGTGAGGAGCAATGTTTCCCTTTGGGCAAAGTTGACTTAGAGTTTCTCCAAACTTCTTTGAAAGCAGGGCTGGGTCATTTTTTCTGTTTCCTCTCATTAACCCATCCAGATGGGGCCTTCAGGGACCCCTTAAAAACAAAGTCTTTTTTCCTACAGAGAGAAGGAAATCATTATACTTTTGTTGATACATGCTGAAAAACTCTTACATGTAGGCATATAGTTCTCCCAGGCTTCTGGACATCCTGTACTGGTTTAAAAGAATCCCAAATGGTGAATACTTTTATAATCTTGGGGTAGATAAAACAGCAAAAGCAGAAATCAAAAAGATAGACTGACTACATAAAAAAATTTTTAACCTGTATGTATCAGAATACAGTGTAAACTGAAATAGAAAAAGATAACTGTGGGATATTTTTGTACCATGCATATATACAAAAGATTTCTATCTTTCACAAATAAGTAGTTTTATAAATCAATAGAAAATGGCCAAAGGACAACAGGCAGTATATAAAAGAAGAAAAAAGTGGCAGATAGTCGAATGAAAAATATGACATTTTAGTATGAAGCGGAAAAGATTTTATGCTACCACAAATTGAGATCTTGTTTTGACCTCTTGCACCAATGAGGATATTTTAAAGATTAATTTCTATATTCTCAAGGATTTGAAGAAATTGATGCTCACGTACAGAGCCAGTGGAAGCAAATTTCTAAAATCCTTTCTGGAGAGTTATTATCAAAATGTAAGTGAGGTTATGCTGTGATAACAAAGAATCCTCAAATCTCTGGGGCTTTCAATAAGGAAATGTATTTCTTATTCACACTTCTTTTTCATCATGGTTCATCTATAGTTGTGTCTGCCTCATCTTCATTCTAGCACCTAGATCAGGAACTAAGTGTCTCTCAAAAGAATCGTCAGCCCTCTGAGGGCTGGCGAGATAGCCCAGTGAACTAAAGCACCTGCTTAGGCAAGCTTAGGCAAGCTCAGAGACTGTGGTTCAATGCCTAGCACCATATGTCATGTCAACCCTTTCCCTCAGAACAGGCTGAGTCAGCCACAGAGTCCAGGCACAGTGGCTGTACACCTATAATACCAGTGCCTGGGAGGCTGAAAACAGGAGGATCCCTGTGAATCAGAGCTCATAGTGAGACGCTATAACAACCAAATACATTAAAAAAGCAAAGAATTGTCAACCTTCTGGCAGAGGAAAAAAGAGACATAGGCTTTAGCATGTTCTCTCACTTTTCACCAGACAAAACAAATCATGTGGTCACTTTCTGTTTCCACAGGTCAGAGACACAAAATCTTCCCACAGGTAGGACCACCACAGGGAATGAACTAGAAAAATGAGTGAGGAAGCATACGATACACCTCCTCTTGACCTAAAGATTACAACTTGTAAGATTTTATCCTTCCAAAATAATCATGATGTGCAAAAAGTTCATGTATAGTAAAGACTTTCATGACAGAATTTATAAGGGCATGAGTTGAAAACAACACAAAATCAAAAGTAAGGGACTAAATAAACTATGCTGTATAGCTATGATTGAAATCATATTCTTCTGCAAGTAGAATATATAGTAATAAGAACATGTAGAATGTTTATTAATTGAAAGAGAGCTATGTAAATACTGTGACATCAGTTAGGTAAAAAATAGTAATATTTGTATGTGTCAAAGTACTTAATATTTGTCAAATTAGTAGGAAAACACTACTTGAAGGAATGCTTACCAAAATGCAATATTTCAAAATTCTATAATTATGGGAAATTTTACTTTTGCTTTTTTCAGTCCACATTCTACATCATATTTGGAAAAATATTTTTTCTAGAATTACTGCAATAAATTTAAACAACAATAGAAGGAATGTGGTCAGAAGTAGGTATCTTCTTTTTAGGAAACTACAATAACAAGACCTTCATGTCTTAAAGGTCTGTTGTGGCCAAAATCTATAAAACAAGGGGCCCTCTTCTGGAGTGGTACTATATAATGCAGGCTATAATTATTTAGGTGTATCCAACTAACCATTTTGTGTTCTCTCTCTCTCTCTCTCTCTCTCTCTCTCTCTCTCTCTCTCTCTCTCTCAGTCACAACTATGTTCGAGGCTCCATTACACTTTTCATCATCAACTTGCATCGATCAAGAAAGAAAATCAAACTGGCTGGGACTCTTAGGGACAAGCTTGTGCACCAGTATCTGCTACAGCCTTATGGACAGGAGGGCCTGAAGTCCAAGTAAGTACAGGCCTGGAAATTGTTCAGGAACAAGTAAGGAATAGTTTAGGGTTGAACAGGGAGGGAGCTGGAATCATGCTTTTGTTGAAGGGGCCAACATTGCTACTAATTCACTCAGAGGCCCAGTGGGATGGAGGAAAACAAAGGATGGCCTGGAGTCAGGGGACTGTTGATTTCCTTTGGGACCTTGACCATGTCTCTCTCTGTCTCTAGGCTTAGATTCCTCAACTTTAAAGTCAAACTGTGGGCAGGACATTTCTCAACAAAGTTATTCTTGGTTTTTGAGAAAATGCATTTGGCTATGCAAGATTATCACTCTGCAAGCCATTTGGCATTCTTGGCACCTGCCCACTCAGTGCTACAATGCCTCAGTCATGTGACAACACAAAATCCTGCTTGAGAACCATGTCCCTTCCAGCAGTAATGCTTTGTGACAACACAGCTCCCTTTTGATCTGTACATTTCATGACCTTTAGAGGGAAGATGGACAAAGGGCCGAAAGTTCAGAGATCAAGAGTTGCTCTGCCTCTAACTTTATTCCTTGGGTGAAGCACTGCTAATCTCAGTTTCTTCATATGAACAACAGGAGGGAGATTATATTCTGGGGGTTGTGGCTCCTGCAAACTATAAGTGTATGATTCTGTGACACTTCTCTGCCCCCTTCAGTCTCTACAGGAGACTATTAACAGCAATGATCCACCACCAGAATGCAATCCTCAGATACAGCGGGACGCGGCCACACTGCTCCCCGAGCCAGGCCTCTCAGGAAGGGCATGGGATGCTCTGCAGCCTGGGGGCGTTCCCATTCCATTTTTAATGTTTACCAACTATAACAAAGCTGTAAACTTGGAGCAGGTGGCTTGCACTCCCACAGCTGCCCACAAATATTTGTGCTATAATTGTTCACTGTTTCACTGCAACTTTGGTGGCTTGCATTTGGCTTCCAACTGTATGTGCGATGGGAACAAAACACGATCTGGGAAATCACTTACCAAAATTCTTTAGCCCACCCTAGATCTGTATTTTCACAAACTGGCTCTTTTTTCTGGCTACATGTACACGACTTCTCCTTTTCTTTCTTAGGAAGAAAGAAGAATAGTTTATTCCTCTCTTTATCACTTCCCTGTGGCTCGTGATGAGCATGCTCAGTTCTCGGCCTTCAAGTCCCAGCCTCACCGCTAATTAGTTATGTGGCCCGGGAAATCACGAACCCTAACTTCCTGGCCTCCGTTTCCACAGCTTAAGAATTCAAAGTTTGCCATATGTTCGGCAAAGTCCAGCACAGCCCTAAGATTCTCATCCCAAGTCTGATTTTCTAAGGACCATAAATACATTTAAGCCTCCTGCTACTATTCAACAATGACCTACAAAGCCATTTCTGGCCAAAGAGCTTGGGTGCTGAGCCTGCCCAGTATCAGGAAGAAGCTTCCAGAAGGGGACTGTCAAATGGTATAATCTAACAAGCCAAAATGTCCATCCCTGCTCTGCACAAGGCAGGTTATATAATTTCTGAGAGCTCTCACACAGAGCAGAGTAAACAAGGCAATCTAAGTAAAGTTCCTGACACACAGTAAATGCTCAGAAAATGCCCACGGCCCTCCTTATCCTTAACTCTAAACTCTAGCCTGTTAGGGAAAGGGGGAAACAGTTGCTCTCCCTAAGATTGTTGTTCGCAAGAAGAATCACCTTGGATTTTAAGATAATATGTTAACAAAATACATGTTAAGATGAACATATATTAAAAAGTATTCTGAATGTTACATAGAACCAAACAGAGTAACAGGAGGAGATGGCAGTCAGAGGGCAGCATCCTTCAGTGAATTCATTTCTCTACCACCAAGGACACCAGTCTCGTCCATTCACTCCATCCCTGTGTGTTAGCCTCCAAGATTTTCCTCTTCTGGGGTTCTCTTAAGAAGGACCTGGTTACAGTGAAGCAGACTATGCAGAAAAAATGTTTTTGTTTTGTTTTGTTTTGTTTTGGTACTGGGGATCAAACTTGGGAACTTGCACTTGCCAGGCAGCACAAAAAAGGGATGAAAGACTGCACATGCACAGTAGTACACACTTGTAATCCTAGCACTGAATTGCCACAAGTTTGAGGCCAGCCCAGACTACATGGTAAATTCAAAGTCAGACTGAACTATGTAGTGAGTCACTGTCTCAAAAAATGGAAATGATAGGAAGGAAAGGAGAAGAAAGGAGAGGAGGGAAAAGAAAAAAGGAGAGGGGAGGGGAAGGAGGGGGAGAAGACCTATTAGGAAGCAGTTTTAGTTGCTGTCTCTTGTTTCCTTTCCTCTGAGCCACCTTTGGCCAGGCTCTGCATTCTATGTATTCTAAGTCTAGGTTCTTGCTACACCTTGAGGACATATTAGCTTAGAGGCCAAAGAGTTCCAGGCAAAGGGGGAACCTGTAATTGGCTCTCATCTGGGGGAGTCAGGGAAATGATATAGAACAAATCAGTGTTTCATTTAAGCCACCAGTTGGGTATTTTGGAGTTTCAGGAATAAAATGATTAAAAATGTTTTGCTTGGCTGGAAACATAGCGTAATTCTTATTATCTTATATTTGTGATAAAGGCAAGGAGCACTGGAAGTCTCTGAAAGGTTATCCTTGACTTTGGAGCTAAGATGTATCACTTATTGTACAGCAATCACGGTGAACCACAAATCAGAGTTCAGATGCTGGGATTCATAGAGAGCTTCTTGTTTCCCATCCTAGTAATGAACCAACCATAAAACCCCACATACAGTTCTTGAGTCTTTACATGAGAGATTGTTCAGGGCCCAGGATATAGCTCAGTGGCACAGTGAGAGCTTGCCTGGCAAGCAAGAGACCTCAGTTTGATTCCCTGTGAGAGAGAGAAAGAGAGAGTCAGAGAGAGAGAGACAGAGAGAGAGACAGAGACAGAAAGAGACAGAGACAGAGACAGACAAAGACAGAGACAGAGAGACAGAGACAGAGAAAGAATTGTTCTCGTACTAGGAACCACAAAAAAGGTAGATGCTCTCTACCCCATAGAATTGAAGCTTTAGAAACTGTAATGCGTGTATATGAGAATAGATATTCTGCAACTGGAATATTTTTTGAGTCAGGCATGGTGGCACATGCCTGTAATCCCAGCACTCAGGAGGCTAAGGCAGGAGGATCATTGTGAGTTCAAGGCCAGCATGGGCTACAAAGTGAGGTCAAGGCCAGCCTGAACTGCACAGCAAGACCCTGTCTCAAAAAGACTGAAAAAAGAAAGAAAAGAAATAGCTGAAGGATATGGAGAGATTTAGTTCTGAGAAGAAAAGTAAAGTAAGCCATGAGAAATTTCTTTGGTTACTCAAAGGACGGCCAAACAAAATTAAATGAAATTGGCCTAGAATACTCCAAAATCACACACACACACACACACACACACACACACACACACACACACACGAAGGTCAATTTAAAGGAGGTAGATTTTACCTCAAAACAAGCTCATTTTCCAAGGCTTGCCTGATCTGATGAAGGCTTTGCTATGAGAATGAATGGGATAATATCTGGCTAGTTTTTTCCAGAAAATCTCCAAATATGGGTTTCTTCTTAGCCACGGTCCCTGGTTTCTCACCCTTCTGAAAGATGGCCCCATTTGCACCCAGGACTATGGATAATTCAGAAGACAGGAGATAGAAAAGGAATCAGTTGTGCCTGAGATATCAAAATCTCCAGTGTCTTTCAACAAACAGAAGCAATATGAAGCTGGATCCAAAGCACTAACTTACATACAAAACCAAGAGGGCCCACTTTTCAAGGGACAAGTCAAACCCAGATCAGGTGTTAGGTCAGATTCTAGGTGCTTCTCTGTATATCTTATTTAATTCCATTTCAAGAGAATACAATCCAGAAATTAGTAATGAAGGAACTCACTTTCTTCACATCAGCAGCTTTAACAGTAAATTAAGTGAACCTGCAGACGTGAAGGCCCTTGAGATAGCATAGCATCTTGAAGTGATATAGTCTCTTCCCCTGACCTCAGACATTCTGGGACTAACCATCTAGAGGATGTCCCAGGTTCAGAGACCTCTGGCAAAGAGTGGCCACAATTTCAGTCTGCCCAAATACTATGTTTTGCCCATTGTTGTGATTTTGTAGGTAATAGTTTTAATAGTTACTATTTCATTTAACCTGCTGAACAATATTATGAAAATATAGAATAATTCTTCCCTTCCACTTTAAAGAAACTGAGTCATAATGAAATGACATTCCAGAGTCACAGAACTAGTAAGTGAAGAATCCATAAAGCACCCAGCACTCAGTTTTCCTGACTCCTAGTCCTACCCTGTTCTTCGCCAATAGTCCAATGATATGTACTCATGAGTATAGAGGGGTAATGTATGGGAGGACTAGTGGAACTGCCTGCTCATGTCCTTGCAAGACATTAGGAAATATAAGCATTTAATTTACCTGAAGTGAGTTCAGATCACGAGAAATCTGAATTTAAAGTTCAGCGTGAACCTCTCAGAGCAGAATGTCCCTGGGTCTTCCTAACTGTAGGCTACAGTATCCTGTAGCCTTCAAGATACAGTGAATGTGAGGTACGGCTAGGGGGAGAGACTCTGGGGCTCCTGCCTTTGAGGAGAGCAGCTCTATTTTTAGTACCTAACAGAACAGTCTGTCAGTGATGCCACAGTAAAGGTGCAGAGTGTTTCTGCTTGGAGCTAATTAGTTCCATATTCATGTTTAAACTTCATATTCGCATGAACCTCTTCTTCAGCCACGATATTTTTACCTCAAAGGATCTCAAGGTTCCTGTAAACTGAGACTCTTACTGCCTACTCTGTGAAGAAACACAGTTTTTCTTCTTTTTCAACATATTCCTCACTCTGTTCATTTCTCTCTAAGATGCAACTTTTGCTTGATTTGCCCCCATTAAATCTTGTATTACAGAAGAACATTAGCATCTAACTGCATGATGTTCAGGAGGTGTCATGTGATGTTAGCTAAACAGAATGCTTCTGAATATTCTCAAATAATATCTAGGTGGTAATACTTTGAAAATTTCTTCTTCTTTGAAGAAGAAATTGTCATCTGTTGTTATCTCCGGATCCAGAACTTGGCTAATGTGAAAAGTCCTAAGTACAAAACTGCCCACTTCCTGGTCTGTCAAAATCCCTCAGTCATAAATGGAAACACCACACTGCTTTGGACATTAAGACACCTGGCAAAAGGAATGTGGCCGATGGACCATCTACACATTGATCCCAGCTTTCTCAACATATCTGCAGCGCACCCCAGAGGCCAGGCCGGCATGACAAGCAGGGATCAAACCCCCCAGCCCTGTGTCTGCCTAAGCAGGCACTTTAGTCCTCTGAGCTACTTGGCTGGCCCTTACATGTTTGAATTCTATACTGCTCAAATATTTTGAACCTGTAATTCTTTAAAACTATGATCAACCATGTGTAATCAATACAGATTTCTATTATCTTTAGTTGTCTGGGATCATTCAAATTAGTTTATTTTTAAAACCTAACCCTCTCTGTGGAAATTCTGTAGTTATTAACAGATGACTTTTTGAGAATAAAATTTTGAAGGACACTTATAGGACAAGAAATTTCTTCTCTAATATGCCTGCCCAGCTTTTAGCTCCTGGTGGATGAAAAAGCTCACTCCTGAGTTGGCCCTTCGAGAACTAGACAGCTCTGATTGCAGGAAGCTTCCCCTTTTATTGGGCAAAGGATGTTCTCCTACAATTTCAACCCTTGCTTTAGAAAAATCACGTTTAAATCTGTATCTTCTCCTTTACAGCCATTTTTAATGTATCTGTCTTAGAGTTCCAGTTTCCAAACTAATACCTCTGAGATTCTTCAAAGAGCCATCGCATGGCTTGGTTCACAGCTCATCTTGGATTCCCGATTACCTTGGGTCCACCAGGTTCTAGGCTGTGATGGGACAACTTTTCAGTTTCTCATCCCAACCCAGCATAGATGAAAAGGCCTCAGGAAAAGTAGGAAATATGCACATTTTATTCTGATTCCTCTCACCAACACAATACAGTAACATTTTTACATCTTTACCAACTTCAAAATAAAAATTGGTATTATTTGCTATCTTTTGATTGTTTAATTTTTCAGCTAATAAATAGGGCCAGCCAAATAGATCAGCAGATTAAAATGTCTGCAAGCAGGCACAGAGGCTGGAGGTTTGATCCTGGGCCTGTCGAACTGGCCCTACCCCTGGGGTGTGCTGAGAACTCGGGGGCAATTGAGACTAAGCATGATGGTGCACACCTGTAATCCCAGCTCTTGGGAGGCTGTAAACAGAAGAATCACCATGAGTCCAATCTAGTAGTGAGATTTTGAACACCCTGTAGACTCTTCCCTAAAATACAAAAAAAAAAAAAATTCAGCTATTATCTTGCCGTAAGGAAGTGTTTCTGTGTTCTACAGATATAGCTATTTAACTTTTTGTTTGTTGTTTCTTCCATTCCACTTAGATACGTATGCATTTATATTCCTCCAATCATATAAATATGCATCTCTGTTTCCTTATTGTTTCACTTTTTACATTCATTGTCTTATTCTATTTGGAATTTGTATAATGTATAATGGGAGGCAAGGAGCCTCATGCTGATGCCCAGAGTGTGAGCAAAGCTATTAGCCCATGAAGGGCTTCAGGAGTTGGTTTTTAAATATGAGGGGGAGGCTATTCTTCTGCTAAAGCAGGCTGAGACTGAAGACTCTTTTATCTCAGCAAAAGGGTCCTGCTGGCAACTGCCACCCTTTGAAAGGCTATGCAGACCCTTGTCAGGAGGAAAGGCTGCAGAAGCTGGGAGCACAAAATGGCAGGAAAGGTGCCTGGGCCTGGGGAGATTTATGAGCTGACTGAGGGAACAGGAAAGTAGCACTTACTCTAAACACTGACGTTTAAGTTCATGTTGCAGTAGAGAAAGCCTGAAACAGACACCATAAAAAAGCAGGAATACACATGTGAGCATATCATCTATTTATAAAAATGCTTAGGGTTGTGAAGGCAGTCTGTAGAAAAAACAGTAAGAACAGTAAATATGTAGAGAAATGATACCGCAAACTTGCTCATTGGAACATAGAAAAGCTCAGGCCCTTTAGCCCTTGTGCCAGTTGTGGGGGAAGAGGTTGTGGCTTGCAAAAAGGTGGTAATTATGACAGCACAGATGATGTCTAAATAAATAATATGTATATATCTGAAAAATACAGTAAGGGTAGTGGAAGGGTATATTCTTCACCCCCTTATATTCTTCTGCCTAAAAATACCTTCAACACTCTTTGTGCATAGGAATCTCTGTAACACAGCCCATAGCTTAAGAGAAATCTAAAACATTTCATAGAATGTGGCTATCAAAAAAAAAGGTAAATTTTTCAGGGGCTGGGGAGATAGCTCAGCAGTATAATTGCTTGTCTGGCAAGTACAAGGTCCTGAGTTCAATCCCTGGTACAAAAAAAGTATATAAAATAAAATAAAGTGAAGCAAAGCAAAGCACAAAAAAGATAAATATTTTTTCTTAGTAGCAAAAACACTCAGAGTTGTTCTCCGTGGCAGCATTTCATCTGCACAGAGTCCCTGGTTCCTGGGAACAGCCGCCACAGCCTACTCAATACAAGCAGGGACTGTTTTCATCTCACCAGTACACATGTGGGCTAAGAAACACATTAAATGAAACACTTCCATTGAAATTGCAAATATGCTCACTTAGTACATTCAACAAAATTTGCCTTTGACAACCTTACATCTTTCTTTTGGGTTAAAAATGTGACCTTCTGACATGGCACTCCAAGAGGATGAATGCCACTTTTTATTCAACATAAACTGAGAATGTAGCAGTCAGAAAATGATTTGACTCCTTCCACCAGCAGCTGCACTCGTCCCTGCCCCTTCTTAACCAGTGCTGATCAACTTTGGCCACACTTCAGCTCCCTACGGGGAAATCTCAACACCCAGACAGCACCCAGGACCAATTAAACCAGAATCTCTGGATGGGGACCCAGACACCAGTTGGTGGTTCTTAAAGCCACCAGGAACTCAAATGTGTGGGTAAGGTGAAAAACTGTTCCTCTATAAACTATGGAAACAAGATCCCATTGATTTGCATCTTTGATTCTTCCCTGATTATATTCTTCATCCAGGCACCAAGCCATTCTGCCAAGGTGTGAACATCCATGAGCCCAGGAGGTTCCTGCAGTGGTGGAAGGAGGGGCTGAGTGTGGGCTGCCCAATGGTTTTATTGTCTATTTTGTTGTAACCCCCAGGTTAGTAATGTGTAGATCACTATGAAAATGAGAGGATTAGTAAAGGCTTTTATATTAACTTGACATCCTAAGCCAACATATTTAGGAATTGAGGATTTTCTCTCTTATTTTCTAAGAGTTTTCCATTTTTCCTGGGCTCCAGAACATATTTTCTTTCCAGCTCACTCCCAGCAGTTGGAAACTCTGCAAAGCTGTCCATCCAGCCTGTAGTCCTCCATCCTCTCTCCTACTCACTTGGGGACCCTCTTTGCAGACAGGAATTTCCATTCTATTAAGTGACTCAGTGGACACGTTGGTAAATGAGCCCTTTAGAACGTTACTAATATGTTTCTGAACAGTTGATTCTAAACTGAGTTAGGGAAGCAGAATACGTAAGCAGTTCTTGTGGACCGAGAGGTGGCCCTTGTCGTTGTTCTCACACCTTCCAGAAGTGCAGGTTTGGTGACTTAACAAATATAAGCCTCAAGGAACTATCTGTTCATCCCTGTCCCAAGGCCTGAATCAGTATTTCTCTGGCTGCCAGGCATCAGAAGGGGAGGACACGCCTCATTCTGTCAATGGAGCTGGAATGCCAGACGTCAGCGGGGATTCTGCACACTACCCCCTCCCTGCTTATCTTTGCAGGAATGATTCAGAGCCACCTCACACTTTGCTCTTTGACCTCTGGAACACAGCTGGCACCATACGGGGCATCTTATTTTTCACTCTATAGGATATACCAGAGCACCTGATGTTATAGGGAACAACTCTGTCAAAAGCCAGTTAACTGAGCTATTTCTCTACTTTCTTCAACTGACTGGAAGAAGTGTCCAGGGAGCCATGATCATAGAGCAATGGAGCTAGTTTGGGTGGCTTATAAATTATCTCACAGGTTTCCATATGAAGAGTGTATCTGCGTAATACACACACACACACACACACACACACACACACAGAGTCTTCCTTTTTATCTTACTGTTCACCTCACCCATAGACTAGAAGGACATGGTTGATCTTACAGAGTTTCTTCCTGCTCCACAGAAGTAAGAGCAGGGAAACCAGGTCTCTCCCCCCAGAGGAGACACTGAGTTTATGACAAAACAAAGTACATGAAGATATTTTCAGGAAATGGGAACATGAGGGAGAGAGGAAGACAGTTTCTGACTTGGGAATTTAGGGCTGAGGGTCGCTGAGCAGGGGCTGGCTGACCCATACTTCTAGAAAGTGCCATAGGAAAGGCCTTTGGAGGCTATAGGATAAGCTTACAAAAGTTTTGGAGGTACCAAAGGTCAGGGCTCACTTTGTCTTGGAGTGGCAAGTCATCACATATGACTGCAATATAGAATGGGATAAGGAGGAAAAGCAACAGAGATACTGTTACACTGGGGCCAGACTGCAGAAGGCTTTGGAATCCAGGCTAAATTTGATTTTCCTTCTATTTCTGCTCTGTGTGTGTGTGTGTGTGTGTGTGTGTGTGTGTGTGTGTGTGTGTGTGTGTGTGTGTAGGGTGTTTATTATGATGGCTTTGGCCATACTTCTATAAATTTCAGTTTTTTGTTTTTTTTGGGTTTTTTTGTTTTTTTTTTTTTTTTTTTTTTTTTTTTTTTTTTTTTTTTTTGTTTTTTGTCTTCTAGGGCAAGGACTAAGGGATATAGTTGCACATGTGCAACACAAACAGCAAAAAGGATATGAGCAATACTGCTCAAACACCACTACGAATGTCAATGATCAAGGTGCCAAGTCTTTGTGATGGGAAGGGGATACTGTTAACCACACACTAAAGTCTCCATGGTTTTTATAGCTGATTCCGATTGTGTTCTGTGGTTTGAGTGTGATATGCCTATGACATGGGGCTTTGAGATGGTTACAGAATCAAATTTTCTTCCCAAACGTTCCCCAGATGATTCTCTCATCTGTTGGGAGTTAACAGTATCAGTACAAATCCAGGTTTGTTAGCTGAGCTCTCATCTTCTCTGCCAAGTGTGCTAAGTTGTTTTAAGCCATTAGAAGCACATAGTAGAGTCCCACTGTGGCCTGGACCACTACTCACAGCTTTGGATGGAAGACAGATCAAAACATGACCCCCAAATCTAACTCTATACAGAAAAACCTACATCCCTAATAACTTGGGTGTAAAATCCCCTACCTTGAGTTTCTGCTGATCAGTGGCTCAGAAGCAAAATCAAAACTATTTTTCATTTTACTACACCCATCAGAGGGCAGCTGGAAGGGCAAATGATTTCATGAACCTCAAAATGTCTCAGTGGCAAAAAGAATTTCAAGAAGGGTGAGGAGATCAGAAAGCTTTCTCGTACAATCTCTTCTCCTTAACAAGGTTAGAGGAAGACTGGAAAGTCCAACCCGACTATTGGATCTTTTAAAAAAGTTAACTGAGTAGAGCCCAAATAGTGCTTGAACTACTGAGCAGGCAGGAAAGCACATGAAGACATGAAACGGGTAAGTCTACCAGACAAAACGATTTAACCACACTGACAAAATATAGCTGAGAGAGCATAAAACTACAAGGAGCTGCAGTCCAGCGGGACTATCTGGCCCCATGGAGGAGTGCAAAGGGAGGAAGGGAGTCAGGCTTTTTGATAAATGCTGCTGGATTTCAGGTGGAGCAAAAAACATGCTGAAGGACCCACTTGAAAAGAAGTGACCTTCCCCACGCTCCCTGAGAGCGGCTGTGCCCCAGAGAGTCTCATTCTCGTGACTTTGCCCCAGCAGGATAAGCCTGACCACAACAGTCTGAGCAGCTCCGAGTGCGGGCTATACCTTGCCGCAATTTTAAATGCAATTTCTCTCTAAGTGGCCACAGACGCACAGCCTCTTCCTGAGCAGGAGAGAGGAGCAAAGCCCTGCTGTCCAGAAACCTGGCTTGGCCCCCTCCGGGCTCTAACCTGCCCCTGACCTGAAGAGGCAGGGCAGCGGCAAGTCCCGGGTTCCTAGCACAGAGAGGGGCCTCAGGGAGGCAGCTTGGGGCCTGCAAAGCGCTAACAGGTGCGGTCAGCGGCAGCCCGGGAGAGCCTGGCGCGGAGCCGCACGGACGCCACCAAGCCCAGGCCCCCCTCCGCGACCTGCCTGGAAGCCGACACCCGGACAGGACAGCGGCCAGCTTCTTCGCATGGTCCCGGAGTGTTTCGACTCACTCCGGGCAGGGCCCCGAAAAGCCCACCTCAATGAGGTTCTGGTTGGGATTTGATTGATACTGTCATGTGTTCTGCCGAGAGGCCAAGGCGGGGCACACCTCTTGGCCTTTCCCAGACTGGAGTAAGGGCAGAGGGGACGCGAGGAAGCTTTCCAGCTCCCTGGGAACCGCCGCGAGATCTACCTCCGCGGACGCTGTTGTGCAGAATAAGAGTGACCTCTGGTGGCGCACGGGAAAGCGCGCTGGAACTACGAGGGGGTGCGGGTGTTTGAGGAGACCCAGCCGGTACACGCTCAGATTCCTAGTCCTTCTGTGCCTCTCCCCTACCCCAACATTTAACCATCCAGAAGCAGGTTGGAAGGGGCCGGCAATCTATCCAGACCTGCACATTTGATATCTGGCATCTGAAATTGAGTTTCTGACATTTAGTCCTGTGCTTTTCCTTCCACCTTGTAGTGCTTCTACCTACATATTTACACCCATCGTGTTCTTTACTGGCTGCCTGGTGTGTGCATTGGTGGACAGGAGAGTGAGTATCCTCTAGAGAGGAGAGATTAGCAAGCAGCCACTACGCAGTTCTGGTTGCTAAGGCCCAGAAAGCACTGTAACAGGGAACAATGGAGGACGAATGAAATGAGAAGGAAGTGGCAGTGCAGAGGTGCGAGTACAAGGAGGGTCCCAAACAGAGGGAAGCTTGGGACTGGAGAGACTGGAGGAACTGCAGAGTAGAACGACAGGAAAGTGGGGGTGTGGGCTGGAGGCTGAGGAAGTAAGTAAAAATAAATAAAATCCTCCTCAGAGGAACTGCAGACAATGGCCTAAGAGCACCCCAAAGCCACTGATCACTTAGGTGGAATCATTCTGAATTGAGCATTACACTCTTAGACTGCCTGTTCATTATGGGCAACCTGGCCAAAAAATCATCCCTCTCAAAAGAATCTTGGGGTTCACATGTCTGTCACCTTTCCTCTTATAGACAATAATAGGGTCTCAAAAAGACCAATAACCTTCTCCTAGTGGATGAGATAGAACTAGTTTTCTTCACCTTCTATTTGAGGCCCCCAAATATGCCACCCTGATCCAGACACCAGCTCCTATGGCCACCACTGACTTTGCTAAAAAGTCCCCCCACTGGGGCTAGACCAGAGAGTGGCAAATTATCTTCAAGACCAAGAAGGATGTTCTCACTGGACTTCCTTTGCTGGGACTGTAGAGCAGCTGAATACTTCTTTAGGTGCCCACGGCTATCAGAAAACACTGATAATACCCAAAGGCCAGAGACTGTGGACAGGCAGTGGAGGCGGGGAGAGGGACCAGGCCATGGAGACCTGGAGAGCAGAGTTCTTGACTCCAAATGGACACCCTGAATCCCATTTCAAATAACAAGGAAAATTAAGAAAACAAGTTTGGAAATTGGAAAATAACTCAGCTTTTGTAAAAACAAATGGTGATAAAACACAGTTGTCCTAATATTTGGATAATTCAAATATTCTCTGTAGGTCAGGCAAGCTAAGGAATTTAGAGAAATAGTCCAACCTAGGCTGGAGAACTTAGCATTTGGTTTGAAAAGTCATAAGCCAGTTAAGGCCATCTGAGCATATGAAGGAAATGCAATAAGAAAGGTTTTCAAAGAAAGAAATATGATCCTAGTGAGTGCCACCTGGGCTCAAGCAAACAACATGAAATACTAGAAAGGTGCTCAGGAGACCTGAATTTGAGGCCTACTTCACCTCTTAATTAGCTACAGGGCTCTGCCTAGGCCATATAATCTCTCTGACCTCATCGCAGTAGTGAAGTTACAAAAATAATAACACTGCCCTTTATATCTCTCAGAGTTCTTTAATAACAGAGCCCAGAGAGAACTACAATTCAAGGCACCAGTGCAAATCTCAACCCACCACACACTGGCTGTTTGGCCCAGACAAGTTTTAGGTCCTCTATATTTTGACTTACTCATCTGCAGTACAGGTATAAGGATAAGAATACCTGGTCAAAGTAAGTCACAGCATAGTGCTTTATCAGTGATACTTTTCTGCCACTAATGTGATTGCAAACTTACAAACTGTTCAGAGTATATAAAACAATATTGTATTTTTAACATGTTATTTTACTGCATCATAAGATAAATACTGAAAAAATTATAGTAAAGAAGGGTAGAAGAGATGATAAAACACACTGCCCATCTTTAAAAGAAAGAGATTTGTGAATAAGGATATAGAAGAGCTCAATGTTTCTCACAAAATTAACAATGTTGGCTTAGCTAAGAAAGGGTCATATAGATCATTTTTAAGGATGAAAATCATTAGCTATGATCAATGGCTTCATGTCAGGTTGGGATAAGGCACCTAGTGAATTACTGTGAGAACCAGAGACAATTGAGATCTTCTCTAAGATCTCCACCAAGAGCATGAGTAATTGGTATGCTGAGGAAATCTGTGGAGACATCCAAGGAATGTTCTGCAGGCCTCTCTAACACTAGAGGAACTAACCTAGGAAGAGTATAAATAATGCAGTCTCAAAAGTTCACTCACCTACTCAGAAAATATTTAGTTCCTCTCTGTAGCTTTGGGCATTGAAGATTCACAACCAAATGAATAAATAATATGCCTGCAGTAAGAGAAAGACCATGAGTATAGGGAAGTTGGGTTTCTAAGCCCAGCTAAAGCTGGGCTTCCTAACCAACACAGGTATCAGAGAAGTTCGTCTAAAAGAGGCAACTCCTGAGCAGATTCTGCAAGGACCCCTACAGCTCATCTGACCCAGAAGGATTGGTTGCCTTGTGGGTGGAAGGACACTATCCACAAACTAAAGCGCAAGTCACTGGATTTGGTCACACTGAAGTAAGAAAGCCCAGCCTGCTCCAGAGTGAGGGTCCCTTTGGAATGACAGCAAATGTGATAGTCTTCCCACAGCAGCCTAGTTGTCCTTTTAAAATCTCTATTCTTATAAAAACAAAGGTATATGATACCCCCTCCTCCTGAAAAGATGTATTAGTAACTTTATTAGTAAGTTTTTAGTAAGTTTTAAATGAACTTGTATCTTTTAAATCCTGATAGTCTCAATGGGCATTTATGTTAGGAAAATATTTACCACAGTTTTAAATGAATTTCTGTGTTTTAATCACCATAGCATAGGTCTACCTATCTTCATCTGAGAAATATTTATCTCATTTCTGTGAAAGTTTTTCTTTTTCCATTCTGAAAACTCTTGTATATGTGTATATTGATGAACTCCCTTACAAGGATGGCAATTCATCCCACACTATTCCTGTGCTGTGTAACCCACTATTAGGATGATACACAGGGGTCAGGCATATTTTGAGTCTAGAGAGAGCTGGAACAGGTTTCTTTATCCATAGTGAATTGGAAGAGGTGGAGACAGTTGAGTATGGAGCAGTATTGTGGCAATGACAGATTGCTCTGTCAGCAGGAGATAGCTAAGAGGCAAACTCTGAACTGCAATGACAGCAATGAATGGATAAAATCATACAAGCTTGAAAAATATTAAAAGATACAATTTATTTGACTTATTAAACCCAGATTTGAAAATAGGGGTAGAAGTCACACAGGTCTCCTAGCTTCCTGGCTTATGGGACTGGATGAATGGTGATACCACAAAATTTTGTTTTTAAAGTATAGATAAAGACAGAGCTTAAGGAGCAGATTTTAATTTGGACCATGTGACTTTGAAGTTGCTGTGGGACCAGTAGGTGGAAATTTGTAAGTTCACAAGAACGATTTAGGCTAGAAGGACAGCTTCAGGAAACACTAACATGCAGATGGCATCCAAGTGGCAGTGGCAGGAAAAACACCCAAAAGGAAAGTAAAGCTCAAGAGGAAGAGGGTCTGAGGGCAGAGTAGCAGGAAACACACCATCCTCCCAGTTTTGTCAGACCGGTTTCCCTTACAGGAAACAACATCCAGAAAAGAAAGAGGAAAATCCAGAGAGAGCCAATGAAGAGCAGGAAGAGAAGGAGCCAAGGGAGGAGAAGGCTTTCGAAAGGGCGCCTTGAAAGAGTCAGTTCCACAGAGTAAAAGGGACAAAACCCAAAATGTGTATCTGTACACACATAGAGAAGAGAAACAACAGAAACCCTACTGCTTACTTACCTGGCTCCATGTGCCTGCAAAGTTCTTTTATTTTTTATATTGAAATTCATTTTCACTGTCACAAACATAATAACATCATTACAGATGCAAACACATCAAGGCAGTTAGGTTAAGAGATTTACCCAACCCTCTGGCAATTGAGCCCTAGCCCTGGAATTAGAGATTTTGATCTGGGGTATTGGCCATGCTCGCAGTTCCACCCAACTCTCCCACCAAGGAGACAATCAGAATGGGGCCTGCTCCTGAACACCTATTGCTATTAGTACAGACATTTGCAAGCTGTTCGTCCCACAGTTAAGTTTTGCAATCCCCAGAACCCAAAGGTATAGTGCCCTGGGATCACTTGAACCTAAAATGTTATTGCCTAATTCCTTGTGCCTAATTCTATATTTGAAAGGCCATTGAAGATTTGCAAGCAAAGAAGTAATATAATTTTGAGTGTGTTTCTGAAAGGTTAATCAGTATTATTCCAGCTATATTTAACTGTGCTTGTGTCTGGTTATTGGACATTCATGTCATCTGAAGCAAAATAGTGAAAATACAGTATGAGGAACACTCCAATGAGTAGACTCTTTGCCAGCAATGAAACAAAAGTTTCCTAACACTTGTAAGCAAGTGCTCTTTGTATATTTGATAAAGTTAACACCAACTCTCATATCTCGGTTTTCCCACTCCCGCACTCTCCAGAGTGGGTGTGGCCATTCATTTATTCTTCAGTAATTCCAACAGAGGAGAGCTGCTGCCTGTGGCCTGGAAGATCTGGGCCCGGTCCCCACTTACCCATGTAGGACCAGACCTCTAGCTCTTCTCTGCTTGCCATACACAGAGAGCAATTTACAGCACACTTATCTCAGGGAACTCGCTATTCTGGTGGTGACGGGTCTTATTATCTCTGAGCCTGTCTATAATTCGTACCAAAGAACACCAAGCAAAGGCCTCTCTATCAATCTATAATATTTTATTCTTTTCTCAGCTTGAATGGTATTATTGCAGTGTTTCTACCTTAACGGTTAATCAAGGCCAGAAAGGGTCACCACTGTGTAATGCTGATTTTCTGAGGCTGGCCTAGGACCTTATCTTCAGCTGGTAAATTGGTTCTGTTCTCTCTTACCCACCTGTGAGCTTCCACCTGGGCATAAGGCTCTCAGGATAGTTAGAATTCTGTGCCTGGGGATACTGGTGGCTGGCATTTTCCTCTCAACAAGCCTAAAGTGGCCTGCTTGTCTCTCTAAGTATGTTATGATTATGGTCTCTATTCTCAGGATCAAAAATATATGATTACTGAAAAATAATAACACAGAATAAAAGCAAGGCTGTTAGATGAGTTATAATCACAAATACCTACTTTATCACCTACTTTGTTGTGTTGCTAAAATGGGAACGTCTTTTAAATATTAAATAGGAAACATTCTTAAATTACAAAAAGTGGAGTCATTAGATAAGTCTGTCTTCCTTTGGAATAATCCTATAAAAGTAACTTGCCAGTTCTCTAATCTATAGGATAAATTAATGAAAGATACAAGTAAGTGGTAGGTTTCTGAAATCACCCAAAGCCTGAGAATTATTCCACAGGCCAAAATTTTTAATATAGAAAAGTCAAGCTGACTTGCAATTTGTGATTTTTTTCAAAACAAGGCATGATATAGCTTCTTTAAGAAACAAAAAAATGTATTTATTATATACAGGGTCTCACTGCACAATTTCAATTCATAGTGATCCTCCTATCTTAGCCTCCCCAGTGCTGGAATTATAAGCTTGTGCCACCATGTCAAGTTTCAGTGGCCAGCATGGTGCAGGGCAAGTTTAGCAAGTGGTCCCAAGGATCAAACCCAAGTCCTAGTGCTTGCTAGGCAAGCACTTATACCACCAAGGTATCTCACCACCCCAAAGCATGATATAGCTTCTGTATCAGAAACTTTGTATTTGTCTTGATGATCCACTCTGGAGCTAAATTCCCTGGATCCAATTCCAGTTTCTGCACCTCCAAGCTATATGTCCTTGGGAAAGTCACGAAGCTACTCAAGGTAGAATGAGGGTTATGATGGTTCCTTACCTTAGAGGGTTATCAAGATGGTTGGTAAGTTATTAAATAGAGCACCTAGCTCAGCACGTGGGTGTGGCCTATATCATGAGTAATGACTGAATGTGCATTAGACAGACTAACAGGAAGATGAAAGCTAGCCAGGCATTTTGTCAAGATGGCTCCCTGAAAATAAAATAATACGTTCTCTCCTGTTTCCCCACTATAGGTCTGTGCAGCTGAATGGCCAGCCCTTAGTCATGGTGGACGATGGCACCCTCCCAGAATTGAAGCCCCGCCCCCTGCGGGCCGGCAGGACATTGGTCATCCCTCCAGTCACCATGGGCTTTTATGTGGTCAAGAATGTCAACGCTTTGGCCTGCCGCTATCGATAAACCACCCTGCCCTCACAAGCTACCAGCGGGCCTGCTGGACAGCTTTCCACTCCTCCACCCTCATAGTATCCTTATTTTTCAGACATCTTAGCAATCAACCTCTGTTACCTCCCTGTCCTTCTGGACTTACTGTCGAAAGAGACTGTCATAGTATGAGCTTAGCCTAGGTAGGCCACATCCAACCCTAAGGAAAATGTAGACATCCTCTGTACCTATATAAGGATAAAAGTGTGTGTCTAGAGCTGTGTGTCTCTTTTGCATGCACCATGAATAAAGGCTGACAGCAGATTCCTAAGACAAACATTTCCAAGCAACTCCCCATGATCCTGGTTCCACAGCACTGATTACAAACCCTAAACTTTAGCCTGCTGCTGCTCCCCTCAGCAGAAGATTAGGAAGGGAGGACCTGCAAGAACCCAGCCCCTTCCTAACTCCTCCTTTGTCTATTTCCTGCTGCTGTCCTGGGTTTCCTGACACCTCTCTTCCCATAGGGGAGCAAATGGATGAGTCAGCTCTGGCCTGCTGGGTGAGCTGTTTATGTAATTTCTTGGTTGATGTATGTGTGTGCACATCGGGGTTTCTGACAGTAGCATCCATCACTGGCTATTCCTCTGGGCATGGATGATTCAAAAGTAGAATTGCGATCATACTCCAGATTTTGTAAGAAAATTCTATTTCTTTGTGAATCCAGGTTCCCCAGATTTGGAATGGGTGTCAGGCAAAAATATTCACTAAGTAGAGAGCAACATACACCATAAAAAGCAATGATGCCAGGAGAGAAGGTGAGTTGTAGTACAAAGAAAATGTATGGGGGCATCAAATGCAGAGTGAGAGCGAGAGTGAGAGCAAGAGAGAGAGAATAAACTCAATAAAGCAAATTAAACCTGCCCCCAAATCAGAAAATACTGGGCCTGAGAGGTTAAAGCCTTATGTTTGGCTGGCTGATACCCATTTAAAAGAAAATGTGACTCAAATCATTCCTGTAAAACACAATTGAATCTAACCTTTCTGCCCCAGTATAGCTGTGCTTTTTGGTGGCATTTAAGAGGCAAAACTCTAATATGGTCACTACAGATGAGTAGGTATGGTCTTTCCCAGTCCTACTTATTTGAGCATAGCACAAGCTCAGGTAGATATATTGAGGAAAAATGGGAGATACGGAGATGGTGATCCAACAGTGAACCTGTGGGATAGTCAGTGGGAAGCTTCTGAGTTGAGCAGAGGGAAAGTGGTATTTTAACATTCATGATGAGGACCCTTATGATCCCAGAGGTAATGAGGCACTTGCAAGCAAGTTGCAACTGCAGTAACTTTCTTACCTGTGGGTATGATTGCCTTCAGAATAAATGATATGAATGATGCTTTTTTTTTTAAATCTTTTATTTCTTTACTTGTTCAGTATAGAGTCTCATTACACTGATTGGAAACATAGTGATCCTTTTTGTTTCAGCCTCCCCAGCACTGGGATCACAGCATGCACCATCATGCCCAGTTTTGGTGGCTGGCTCAGCACATCTAGGATTCTAGGGTCAGCACAGTATGTGGTACCGGGGATTGAACTGGGTCCTTGCACTTGCAAGACAGGCACTTAGACCACTGAGCTATCTCCCCAGCTCCTGAATGATGCTTTTTCTAAGGAGGAAATACTTTGATACAACCAGAGGTTCCAGTTAGCACAGTGAGGCAACTTCTGCTGCTGTGAAATGCTAGAGAAGGGGTAGGGGTAGAGTTGCTGAGAGCTGCACCAAGAAGACTGCCTGAGATGCCTGAGGAGCAAGGAGCCAGGCCAGGTCTGAAAAGTGCAATAGCAGGAAGATCAGACAAGCAAGGCAGTGTAAGATTCTCAGCATGGAGAACTGGGAATTCAGGAGAGAGAAGCCAACTAGATAATTTTATGTATAAGGTGGTGGACTTAATTGTTGATATTTTCATTATCGGGTACAGAAAGAAGAGCACACAGGAGGTCTTCTAGAGTAAGCAAAAGACAGACCGAGGTTGAACTGGACCTGGGCAGTGGCTGTGCTCAGCTGGAAGCCTCTGGAGAAAAAGGCGCAGACCCTGAGCTGCCCTCAGCCTGCTCTCAGGAACCAGGTGCCTTGAGTCAAAGTTTCAGTTGTGAGAGGGTGAGAGAGAAAAGTGCAAAAACTGGGGTAGAAAGGAGGGAAGAAGGACCAAAATTAGGAAAAGTGGAGAAGAGAGATAAACATAAAAGATAATTTTCCAAAATTGCAGATATCAAAGACTCTTGTGTATTCCAGTGCAGGTTCAGCTTCAGGACAAGGCAACCAGAAGTCCTTAATGACCAGGGCCTGGACTGGCTTGCTTTGCCTACTCAGAAGCCCAGGACAGAATTACTATCATCATCCTCATTTATTCCATGAAGCACAGAGAGGGACTTACTTTGCCTGTGGTCATCCACAGGAGTGAGTGGCAAGTTCAGAGACAATCCGGAGCCTGCATGCTTAGTCACCAAACTCAGTAGCCACCCAAGACTTGGCCTCTGCACCTCCTGATAGGTTCTACCCATTCAAGACTGCCAGGACTTCCAGAGCTCCACCCAAACACACTTGCTGTAAATAAGTATCAATCTTTTTACTAAGCCTTGCAGAATCTAGGTAATTTCTGCTTCTTTGTCTTGTTCTGTGTATTAACTCTTATGCCCAAGGGGTTTAAGTTTTGCTTATTTTTTAGTTAATGAAAGGGTTAAAAGAAGCACTGAAATTTATCTTTGGAGTCTCGCTATTCTAACTTAACAACTATCTCATCAAAGAAATATTTGCATTTTTCGAAGGACACCAAAAAATCAATATGCCATAACATTCCATAGAGAGTTTAGCACAGGGCATTTGTCCTGGCATCTTTCATGGGAAGAAAGTGAGACAGAATCGGAAGAGTAGTTACAAAACTGGTGGGGGCTGTTCTTTACAGGGGTTTCCCCTGTCACACTCAGCTCAAAGACAGCCTATGACAGACATAGCATCACAGCATGTATCAAGGGAACAGTGGCGAGCCTGCAACAGTAGAGCAAAGAGCTCATTCACTAGAGCATCGCCAGGTCAGGGCTGTCCTTCCTTAAGCAAGACACGCAGACCTCAGAGCTGAGCTTGTGAAATGCCTTGCAAAGGACAGTAGTACTGTGTTTTTTGTTCAGATGGTTTTCTGTTACTTCTATCTTTAGAAACTTTCTTGCTCATTTCTTGTCACAAAGGCTCAAATAAATTCTGATTTTTATTTGAAAAAAAAAAGTCTTCCATTCTTCTAGTGCCTCAGAAAAGCTGCAACTATGAGATATTATTACCATTATTTTTGCCTGGAGCAAAATATGCAAATACACAACTGTGCCACTGTGACACTGAGGTCTGAAACTCCCAGCACAACTCCTTTTGCAGCCTTGGCCCCTCCATGCAGGTATTTGGGCAGCCCAAGGCAGGTGAGCCCAGAGCCCCCCATACTCAAACAGGATAGGGATGCTGTATGGACTCTGCCTAGAAGCCCCTCACCCATGCCAGCACCCAGTCAAGCTATTAACCACCAGCACACAGCATGGCTGGGTCAGACCTGGCATCTACTGATAGGCTGCTATGCATGTGCTCAAGGCCTCCTCTCAGGGATAGACACATCTGCAGATCGCCCCTCCAAAATCCAGTGGCAGTAGCTTTATTTCTGAAAACAAAAGGCCAGTGCTTAATCTTCACAGACAAAAGGTGACCTCATGTATCCTTCTGATGGTAAAAACACTGGGACACAAGGAAAGACTAATATCTTGAATTAACAACGGAACAACCAAAAATAATAGAGATGGCTCTAAGAAGCTAAGGAAGGAAGGACAGAAACACATGATCTAGCCCACTTTCTCCACATCCCTTCCCACCTCAGCACCACACCCCAGTTCTGACACTGCCAATTGCTCTGCCCATTAACTTAATGGTTTTACAGCCTCTCTACTTCTTCTCTGACTCCACAGCTTCCCAAATCACTTTCCCAGAAGGCAAGGGAAATCTCCTACACTGAGACTGGATCAAGCTTCAGTTTTAGCATTGTTTATACTCCTAGGATATACCACATTTGAAAGAAAAAAAAGATAGTAAGAAGTACTCCAAACAGAGACAGTGCTAAATTAATGAAGAACATTGTCCTTATTGGAAGGCCCAAACAACTGGAACACTTAAAGATCCCTCGCTCTGAGCTCCACTAGCAAGAACACAAATGCTTCACTAATTGCTTTTACTTTATTGCCTTTTCATGAGACATTTTATGTACTCCTGGGGCTTGTGCTGGATGCCATGGTGAGTAGCATGTATTGTAACTGGGAGACTACAGAAGGAACCTATCCAGCCATCCAGATAAAGAGTAGCAGAACCAGGAACTGGACGAGGACTGTGAGTTCAAAACCTTTTGTCTTTATGCTGTGTTGTCCCTCATCAAACAATAACTGACCTCTCCTCATCTTTGTGTTGCCCACAACTAGCTTAGCGTCCCATGTGTGTTCCACAAATAACCTTATCATAACCTCAGAACAGTTGATTTGGGGAAGGTGGTTTAGGGAAGGCAAGTATTGGCTCTATGAGGCCTAAGTAGGTTTGAGAACAGCCTTTATTAGTCCAAACTCACTTTAGACCAGCAGTCTAAGCATTGGTGCCTTTGTGTTTTTTCTGTAGAACATTCCAGTTTTCTCCTCCACCACCACTGACCAGAGGTGATGATTCTTGCCATTTCTAGGTCCTGGGAGGTAAGTGGAGAGCCAGTCATCACAGATGCACACTATACCCCTGCCCCACCACTCAAAGTAAATCTCGGTCTTTCCAGACTAAATAATGCATTATATCTAGGAACTATCATCGAGGGGAGACATTGGCAAATACTGCTCTAAAACACAGCACACCAGCTGATTTGAAAGCGGTACCACTTTCAAACATCAGAGCAGCCCCTGTGAGCCTTAGGAACGTGTGAGAGAAGCTGAGACATTTCCCTGTGACTCAGGAATCAATCCTGTGGCCCCATGGCCATCAGAAGAAAGGGGGATCTCCCGACAGCCCACAGCAGGAGCACTACTCTTCTAATTCGATCCATGAAAATATTTTAGGATTCTTTTAAGTTGCAAATGTTATGTAATAAATTATTATATTTCTAGAAGAAGCAAAAGGAAACCTTGATTTTATCTACCTGGAAGTTGGCAAAATGAATACAGGAATCCCTCCTAGGAAAAGTTTTGCCTATGTGCTGGAGATTTTAATAGGTGTTAATGTTTCCCTCCAGAAAACAGATTACATTATGGCTTCTGTGAGTCTGGTACTTGAAAGAAAGTTAAGTCCATGAGGTAGTTTATATTTCGAGATAATGTTTAATGAGTAATAACATTTGACTACTCAAACTTTCTGTTCTTGGGATGTTCCGGGGGAGAAGGAAACAACTATCATCCACACTCCATCAGGACCTAAAGACTGATTGCCTGGTGAATTAACATACTGGGCATCTTAGATTTCCTGAGCTGCTGCCTTTCTCCACCCACCACAAGCTTTGCTTCAACTATTCTAAGTAGAAATTAAATTTTATAATTTAAGTTAGACATTATTCATTGTATTAGGTAACTTAACTATGAAAATAGATAAAGTGCAGAATTTCAATGGCTTATCACAACTAAAGTTTATTCCTGCCTCTAACTCTGGTAAAGCTCAGTTGGTGGCAATGAGGGAAGGGGTGGCAGCTCTGTTTCATGTCATCACTTGAAGACCTGAATGGATGGATCGAAGCTGCTGCCATCTTTGGCAGCTCTCCCCAAGGCTGCATAGTGTAAGCATTGGTATGCAGTTATCCAGCAAGGAGCGAGGACATGGAGAGTAGCTAGGGACCTTAACCTGGTACTAAAGAGATCCCTTGTACTCTACCCCATTGACCACAATACAGCCACCCGGGCTCACCTAGATACCAAAGGTCTGGGACACAAAGTTCTTAGCCTGGCACTTACTTTCCAACAACTATATTTCATGGAAAAGGAGTCCAAACTTCTGGTGGATGTTGGCAGGCTGGAGAAAAAGTCAGTGATGTGAGGGCCTTCCAGTGCCGTGAAGGCCCAGTGAGTGACTGATAGTGTGTGGTAATGTCTAAAACCACAGGATTACTTTGCCCACCCCACAATGACCAAAAGTAGCTTGCTTTTTCATCTTCTCCCCTCCTTAAATCCTGTCTCTCCTCCTACTTGGCTGATTTACAAACAGAAAACAATGTTGTTCCACCACAATCCTGTTAGAATACACACAGGCCAGGTGCTGCGCCCTCTACTGGACACCTCAAAGATATAATTAGAAACCTCATAGCAAACTAGACAACAAGGTCATCCAGAGTAAATAAACACCACACCCAGCAAGAACAGCGCTAGACCACTGATTCTGTTCACCTCAAAAGAAACGCCACTCAGCTTTTCTGGACCTCAGTCTTGACATCTGTAAAAGGTGTACTTAAAATTAAGTAAACCCCAAGGTCACCTGAATTTTGCCATTGTCTAATTTTATGTCAGGCAGTCCCAACTCAAGCTATTGCTGTTTTTTCTATTCCCTTCTTGTGTATACTTAGATTAAAAAGTTAAATCACAGACTGGCAAAAAAGAAGACAAAAGCATATCTGATGAAAGAATTTGTATGTAAATATATAAAGAAGCCAAATAAATAAGAATAAATAATCCAATTTATAAAATGATCAAAAGATAGGAACTCATTGAAGAGGAACAAGAAAGATAGCACACAAGTGATGTGAGGGCCTTCCAGTGCCGTGAAGGCCCAGTGAGTGACTGATAGTGTGTGGCAAAGACTAAAACATCACTAGGAATGAGGAATATGGCTAATTACAGCAGTGTGGATATTGTCACCTACCAAGAATGGCTACAGTTTAAAAAGAACAATTTCTAGTGATAATGAGGTCACAGAGGAACAAAAAACTATCAGTATTGTGGGGGGCGGGCACAGTAAATCCACTTTGGAAAATGCTTCAACAGTTCAATATAAATTTAAACATGGCCTTACCATACAGCCCAAAAATCAAGGGCAAAAAAAATGCCTCTGGGCATTTACCTAAAGGAAATTAAAACTTACACTAAAGCACACCATATCCATTAAAATGATGAGGGAGGGAGGTGAGTACATGAGAACAGGTGTTCCAGATATGGAAATATTTGAACTTTTGTGCACTGTTGACGGGAATGTAAAATGGCACAGCTACTGTGGAAAAAAAGCATGGTGATTCTACAAAAATATTAAAGAATTACCATATGATCCAGCAAATTCTGGATACACACAGAAAAGAACTGAAGGTAAGTTCATGGCACAGCACAACAATAATCATAACAGGGGGCTGGGGAGATGGCTCAGTGGAATAAGCGCTTCCCTGGCAAGCACAAGGGCCTGAGTTCAATCCCTGGTTCCACAAAAAAAAAAAAAAAAAGTACATAATAATCATAACAGCATGATTCACCAGAGCTAAAATGTGGAAGGAAACAAGTCAAGTGTCCAGCCCAATTCAAACTCATATATCTGGTGGGAGACCAGACAAGCAAAGTATGTGTGTTAGAATATTATTCAGACCTTAAAAGGAAAGACATTCTGATGTGCTACAATATAAATAAACCCTGAAAATATTGTGGTTAGTGAAACAATCTAGTCACAAGAAAACAAATACTGTATGAATCCACCTATAGGAAGTACTCAGTCAAAATCATAGAGACAGAAAATAGTATGCTGACTATCAGGGCCAAGGAGAAGATAGGAATGGGAAGGTATTTTTCATTAGCTACAGAGATTCATTTTTTAAAGAGGAAAAGAGGGGTCGGGGAGATGGCTCAGTGGAATAAATGCTTCCCTGCAAGCGCAAGGGCCTACATTCAATCCCTGGTTCCGTAAAAAAATAAATAAATAAAAGAAGAAAAGAGGGTGATGCATGTAGATGGTGCTAATAATTATTCATTATAAACTTATTTAATATGGCTGAGCTGTTCATTTAAAGATTGTTGAGATGGAAACTTTTGCTATGTGTATTTTATCACAACAAAAAAATAGGAAAAACATGTTGACATACACACATCTGTAACTATAAATACATGGATTTAATTAAATCAAAATTAAAAACTTTGGTACTAAAAACAACATGTTAAGAAAATGAAAAGATAACTCGCATAATGGGAAAAACCTTCTCAAACTCATAATCTGATAAGGGACTTATTTATACATAGAATATCAAGAATTCTATAATTCTATAACAACCCAATAATAAAAAGATAAATAATAAAAATGGATAAAAACTTAAATAGATATTTCTCATTAAAAAAAGACAGAGGAGAGCATGTGATAAGATGCTGAATGTCATTAATCAGGGAAATTCAAATCCGAATCACAAGATACTGTTTCACATTCACTAGCCTGGCTATTTTAGAGATGGATGATAACAAGGATTACAGCTTATGACAGTCTGACACAAGTCAGACTCAGTGAGTGACCATAGCAGGATGGAATGCACAGACTTATCACAAAAGTCAAAGGACCAAGCCGACAGAGTAGAGATCAACACTAAAGTGCAGCTTCTCCAGGACCTTAGCTTGAGACACCTAAATGACAACAACTTGGTAAGGGGAAGGAGAGGCAGATCTCCAGGAATTGAGGGGCTGACGAGAACATTAGGAACTGTGAAGAAGCTGGAGACACAAAATATAGTGCAGAGACAGGAATGAGACAACCTGGAAGGCTCACTTCTGTTCCTGGGAGGAAGATCTATTCTCTGCTGAAGAGAAACAGCAGATGGGGCCAGCAGCACTAGCCTCAAGAAAACCCCATGGCTATAAGAAACTGAAAACCCAGTATGGCATTTTACTCTGAAAGTGACTCCCTACACATGGCAAGCTGGAGTGGGAAGGAAGTCCAGTGCAGCACAGCACTGAGAGGGCACAATATTTGGGAGGCATAACTAGGGGCCATTAATAGACATGCTTAGGTTGTGGGACAAAGGCAATGGTTTGTAGCTAGCTAACCCAGAGCATATGACTGAAAAGCAGATACTAACTAAAGAGACAGCCACAAAGTCTTTCCAGTATAATGAACCCGCAAACCTCAGCACACACACACACACACACATGAGAAGACAAGGCAACAAAATGTCTCCAAAATCTCCCAATTCTCCACCCAAGTTGACTCATGGGTCATTAAAGGGGAGGAAATAAAAAGCCACATGAATGGATTATTCAAAATGATAAAAAAGGAGACAAGAAAAGAGAAGAATACAGTACTCAGCAAGCTCACAGGAGACATAACTAAACAGATAATAGACAATAGAGTGGTCAGTGAGTTTAGAGAAGATATTAATAAAGCTTGCTGAGCTAAACAAAATGATACAAAGCATGAATGACTAGTTGAGCAAAGAATTAGTGTACATGAAGAGATGCCAAACAGAAACCTAGGAGAGAAAAACAAAAAAGAAACCTAAGAGATTAAAAACTATTGAAAACATGGACAATGAAAGTGACCAAATGAAGACAGAGTGTCAGAACTGAAAGGTAGAGTTGGTGCTGTGAGCACATACTCTGAGATACCTCAAAAATAAAGAGGACTGAGACAGAAAGATAGCTCAGTGGACTAAGTATTTGCTTAGGCAAGCTCAGGGCCCAGGGTTCAATCCCCAGCACCACATGCTATACCGGCCTCCCCCTGGGTGCTACAGAGACCAGGAGTGGTGACACAAGCCTGTAACCCTAGCACTGGGGAGGGCTGAAAACAGGAGGATCACTATGAGTCTGAGCTGCATAGTGAGATCCTGTACCAAATACATTTTTTAAAAAGGACTATAAATGGATTCAGCAGTGGCAAGATGACATAATGAATCTAAGATTAATTGGAGCTTGTGAAAAATCAGGAGACAACACAAGTGTCATAAAACTTGTTTAGAGAAATAATAGCAGAAAACTTTCCAAATGTGGAGCAAGAATTTAGCATACAGATAATTGAGACATATAAGACCCTAAATAGCCATGACTAGAACCTTTCCATGACACACCATCGTGAACAATTCACAAAGACCACATTTTAGAAGTTTTTAGAAAAAAAGCAATGAACCACTTAAAAAGGTAAACCCATTAAAATTACAAGGGATTTCTCAATACAAACCTCAAAGGCCAAGAGGACTTGGGATAAAGTATATCAAGACCTAAAAGAAAATAATTCTTGACCTATTTTCTTACTTACTTTCTCATAGTTTGGACAAAATGCTGGACACCCACAAGTTAAAGCAGAAAACCTTTATTCTGGCTCACAGTTAGCAGAAATTTCAATCCATAGTTGGCTGGCACCAAGGCAGGGCATCATGGAACAAGGGCATGACAAAAGAGGATTGCTTATGGCTTGGGAGGCAGGAAAAGAGAGAAGAATCAAAAGAGGGAAGGAGATGGTCCAGGTCACACCTCCAGTGACCCACCTCCTCCAACCAGAATCCACTCCCCAAATCACACTTAGCTATAAACTTAGCAGTGGGCTAATCCACTCGTAAGCATCACACACCTATGATCCAATCACCTCTCCCTAAGTCCCACCTATGAGCACCTGAGCTTTGGGGGAGCATCTATGTATAGGCTGTAACACAGACTGGTATATGCTTAAAAAGAAAAAGAACTTCCAAAATTGATAGGAAAATAAGAGCTTTGTATGACCAAAAATTAACTCAAACTCATGACCAACTAGAAACTGAAAAATTCTCAAATGCATGCTAGAAACAGACAGTGAAGCCAACAAAACACACACACACACACACACACACACACACACAAATAGCATGGACACACTAGGGAGGTTGAGCAACTAAACAGAAGGGGAATAAAAAGGGAATTACCAACAGGAAATTATCGCAATGCCAGGAATAAGTCAGTAACTTTTAACAATAATTCCCAGTGTGAATGTTTTAAATTCCCCAAGCAAAAGACACAGATTATCAGAATGGATCAGAAAAACAAAATTTAATAGTGTGTTGTCTATAAGAAACACAATTGGGGCCAGGGAAATAGCTCAGTAGAATAAGCGTCTGCCTGGCAAGCGCAAGGGCCAGTTCAATCCCCGGTTCCGCAGAAGAAAAAAAAAAAGGAAAGAAACACAATTAATCATTGTGTTTCACAGACTAAAACCCAAAGAATAGAAAACAAAAGTCCATGCACAGGACCTAAAAACAAGGAAAAATACCTATCTTATTTTCAAACAATGTGAACTTCAAAATAAAACTGATCAGACATGCAAAAAAGGTCACTACATATTGGTTAAGAGAACAATTCAATTCAAAAATATAACAATTAAAACATGTATACCAAAAACTAGTATACCCTACTTCATAAAACAAACACTAGTAGATACAAAAGATAAAATCAAAATAAATATAAATAGAGGACCTCAGTACTTCACTGTCACAACTAAATCAACTAGGGGCTGGGGAGATAGCTTGTGTCTTCTTTTTTCTTTTGGAAGAACCAGGGATTGAACTCAGGCCCTTGCGCTTGCCAAGGAAGTGCTTATTCTACTGAGCCATCTCCCTGGCCCTTTGGGGAGATAGCTTGGTGGTCTAAGTGCCTGCCTGGCACTTCAGTCCCTGGTGCCACATGCCATGCCACCATGCCACTGTGCCACTGTGCTGGCCACTGAAACCAGGCGTGGTGGTGCACGCCTGCAATCCAAGCAGTGGGGAGGCTGAGACAGGAAGATCACTATGAAACCAACCTGCATAGTGAGACCCTGTACCAAACTAATAAATAAATAAATTAAATATTTTTTAAAAATTAAAAAAAAATCAACTAGGCAAAAAAAATTAACAAGGAAATATAACAGTTAAATCAAATCTTCAAATAAATCAAATTGCTAGGTTTCTGCAGAGTGTTCCACCCAGGAACAGAATATACATTTTTCCCTGTTGAACACAGAAATTTTAAAACTTTGACTAGCTAATTATAATGATCAATGATGTCTATTTGAGAAGTTTAGAAGCTTAACTAAGTTGGCAACCATTCTACACCCTGGTGTGGACCTGGACGGCATACAGGGGAAATGAAGAAGGGCAAGTCCACTTCTGTTCTTCAGGTGACCTCCAGGCTTGGCCTTCAGCGCAGACACCATGATGAAAAAGGAGGCACTGCATCTAGCAGGCCTATTTGGACTTTGGAAACAACATATTCCTCACTTTGGTATCTTACTCAACCCACTTGCTGAGTGACTCAGAAAGCTGCTAATTTTGAGTGAGGCCCAGAACAGGAAAAAGCCCTGCAACATATCCAGGGTGCTGTTCAAGCTGCTCTGCCTCTAGGACCATGTGACTCAGCAAATCCGACAGTTCTTCCTCCGTGAAGAAGTGCTACGTGCAGCGAAGGTCTGCTGCTCGTGGTCTCACTATGGTTTTACCATGTTCCTTACCACCCAAAAGCAGCTAGATTGGCAGAAAGGTGGAATGGTCTTTTAAAGATGCAGCTAGGTACTAGCTAGGTGGCAACAGTTGGCAGGGCTGTAGTAAGGTACTTCCAAAAGGCCATATATGCTTTCAAACAGCACCCTCTAAAGGACAGTGGTGAAAAGTAATCATCACAGTGGGCAGAACTTCAGGCAGTGTACTTGGCGGCAGGTTGATTATATTGGACCACTTCCAACATGCGAGGGACCGTACTTTGTCCTCACTGGCATAGACACATATTCTGGATATGGATTTGCCTTTGCTGCACATAACACTTCTGCCAAAACTACCATCTGTGGACTTACAGAATACCTTATCCACCATGATGGAATTCCACACAGCATTGCATCTGACTAAGAAGCACATTTTCCTGCCAAAGAAGTGAAGCAGTGGGCTTATGCTCATGGAATTCACTGGTCTTATCATGTTCCTTACCATCCAGAAGCAGCTGGATTGACAGAAAGGTGGAACGATATTTTAAAGATTCACTTACAGTAACAGCTAGGTGGCAATAGCTTGCAGGGCTGGGGTAAGGTACTTCAGAAGGCCGTACATGCTTTGCATCAGCACCCTCTGTATGGCACTGTGCCTCTCACAGCCAGGATTCATGGGTTTAGGAATCACAGGATGGGAGAGGATGATGTCACTCACCATTAACCTTAGTGATCCACTAGCAAAACTTTTGCTTCCAGGCTCTATAACTTTATGTTCTGTTGCACTAGAAGTCCTAGTTCCACAGGGAAGAAAGCTTGAACCAGGAAGCACAGCAATAATACCACTGAACTACAAGCTAAGATTTCCCCTGGTCCTCTGGGCTCCTTATGCCTCTGAGAAAACAAGCTAAAAAGGGAATCACAGTGTTGTCAGGGATGATTCACCCAGACTATTCAGGGGAAATTTGATTACTACTCCACAACAAGGAAGAATATGCATAGAGTACAGGAGATCCCTTGGGGTGCCTCTTAGTATTGCCATGCCCTGTTGTAAAGGTGAATGGGAAGCTACAACAACCTGATACAGGCACAATGGCAAATGGTCCAGAGCCTTCAGGAACGAAGGTTTGGGTCACTCCACCATGGAAAAAACCAAGACCTGCTGAGGTACTTGCTGAAGACCAAGGGAATACAGAATGGGTGGTAGAAGAAGGTGGCTCTAAATACCACTACAACACCATGATCAGCTACAGAAAAGAAGATTATAATTTACTATTTCACCCCTATATATGGTTCTGTTTAATATTGATAGATTTAGTACACGTTCTTAAGGATTATTAAATCTGTGCTAATGTTGAAGCATAAGCATCAAGCAAAGAAAATTTACCTTCTATTTTGGTAAGGGAATTAGTGTGTTTTCATTTGTATGCAGGATAGTTATGACAATATTAGGGGCAATTATATGCATATCTCTATATCTGAAGGCTGGTTTAAAGAAATATGTCTAGTTGCCAACTTGACAAGGGGTGGACTGTAATGGTCAATACATTGTGTCAACTTGGCTGGATCACCTTGGTGGTTTGATATCATGGGCCATGGGCCATGGGCCCCACCCCGTGGGTCAGGAGGGCCTGTCCCAGAATGACTCAGCACAAAAAGGGTCTATAAAGGAGTTGAGGAAAGCTTCTGCACCACTTCCTCAGAAGAACTTGATCACTGCTACTTTGGGGGAGCTCGGATCTTTTTTTTTTTTTCCTTTAAGTTGAAAACCATTTATTTCACTGGAAAGATAAAAGTGATCCAACTCTTGGTCTAGCCTTTGGGCCATAAGAAACCCAAAGGCACTGGTGACTCTTTCACTGAGGTTGTTCCCAGATCCAACACCCACTGGAGGCAAGAGGCAGAGAGGAGACAGGGCAGCCCCCACCACCACAGCTTCTGTATACATTGAGGCCTGCTGGGAAAACAGAACATGAATAGGAAGCTATAGAAGTATTAAACAACAGCAAGAACAGGATAATGGGCACTAGAGAGAAAAAGAAAGGAGGTCTGAACTTAGCAAGGTAAATTAATGTTCGTGGTTCCTGAGGGACTGAATGCACAGAACTGAAAACGACCCAGAGATGGAAAACCAACAAAGTGTGTATTCTCATGCATAACTGCAGCTCAGAATTTCAGTCTACACACATTCCTCCTTCAAACTCAGTGTTATCAAGGCCCCTGATGGCCTCCATGGCATCTCCTGCCCGCTCCATGTGTACAAAGGCACGCTCTTTCATGATGTCATATTCGATGATGGGATCATATTCCTCAAATTTGGCCTGAAGCACTTTGTTGGTACAGAAGGGGCTGACATTACCCACGTGTAACTTGGCTGTAGCTTTGCTCTTCTTCTTGATGGCTTCCAGATTGATGATCACCCTGTGCAACTTACAGTGATGCAGGCTCCAGATAGCATCCTCCGCCACTGTCTTGTCCACTATGTGCACAAAGCCATAGTTCTTAATGGTGTCACATCCCAGCACTGTCCCATACTGCTCAAAGGGTGAGCAGATCTCTTGCTCTGTGGCCTCCCAGAGCAGGATTCCAATGAACAGCTTCACCATCTTGACCCAGACACACAGAAATCTGCAGAGCCTCTTCCTCTGCAGTGCAGATGCTTCCAACAAAACACTCAGGATCTCAGATCTTTGCTGCAGCTGCTGCCATTCTTGGAGGAGCTCTAGTCTTCACAGTCCATGTGGAAGGAAGAGACAGAAGCTTAACAGACACTGCAGCTGGTGCTCTTCCTCTGCTCTTCATTGTTTTCTGTCACCATGAACTGCTGCATTCTGCCCTGGAACCAACCAAGTATGGACTAAAACCTCCACTAACTGTGAGATAAATAAGCCTTTCCTTCCTTAATTTGGGCATGGGGTATTTTGTTCCAGCAATAAGTAAACAGTAACTGAGATAGAGATTTAATATAATCTTGATCCAAATACCAAAAGCATTCCTAACAAAGCTATTTGACAAAAAGACCAAAAACATACACTGGAAGATAGTGTGAAACTGGGAAAACTAGCTGTCTATATGGAGAAGATTAAAACTGTACTAACATCTCTCACTCTGTAATAAATTAAAATCAAAATGGATCAAAAACATAAGGGCTAAAACAGAAATGCTTAATCTTCTGGAAGATAAAATAGATAAAACTCTGGAATACGTAGGGGAATCAAGGATTTTCTGAACAAAGCCTAATTGCACAAGCAATAACATCAAGAGTCAAAAAATGTCAAATTAAAAAACTTCTGCGCAGCAAAAGAAACAACCAACAGAATGAAAAGACAACCAACTGAATTGGAAAATAATTTTGCCAGCTATCCCTTGGACAGAAAATTAATTTCTATGATATAGAGAGAACTCAAAAAGATTCAATCAAAAAATAAGCAACTGCAATGAACAGGCATGTCTCAGAAGAAGTCCCAGTAGCCAATACAAGAAAAATCTGTTGTTTCTTAGAGAAATGCAAATTAAAACACAGATTCCAACTCACTCTAGAAAGAAGGACCATCATCAAAAAATTGAGTAGTAACAAATGCTGGTGAGGGGGAAAGGGATCCTCCTACACTGTTGGAGGGGATGTAAATGTTATGAAAAATCAGTATGGAAATTTCTCAAAAAGCTCAAACTAGAAATTCCATTTAACCCAGCTATTCCCTTGCAGGACTCTTTCCAGAAGAGTTAAAGACATCCCATTCCAATGATTCGTATATAACTGTTTGTAGCAGCAAAACTCGTAATACCTTAATCTTGGGGCCAGCCTGATAAATGGACAAAGAAAATGTGGTATTTATACAACATAGAGCACTACTCTGTCATAAAGGATACATTTGAGTCACTTGCAGGAAAAATAGGTGTGTTTTAATTTTAAGTGAAATAAATCAGTCAAACAAGCTTAAATATTGTATGATTTCTTTTTTGAGAAACCCAAACTATAAATAAAGAACAAAATAAAAGCAACAGGGGAGAAGGAGTAAAATCTTTATAGAAAAGGACCATGAATACATGGAGGTGGGAGAAGAGGAGAAATGGATTTAAAAAAAAGAGAATTACAATGTGTTAGGCACCTGTACCAACCATAAAAGAATGTAATCATTATGTACAGCAAACTAGTACTAATTAAAAACTAAAACTACAGCGGCTGCAAAGTAGATCCTTCTCACAGAGCTACACGCTACTAAAAGGGGAGCCCTGAGAAGTCGGCTGGGAGCGAGGCTTTAATAGTACCCAACCTGGAGATAGTGAAGGTAGGGATTCTCAGCCTCTGCCTTTCCCAGGGGTGCTCACCCACCTCTGAGCTTGGCCAGTCTCTGCACCCGCTGCACTGACGGGCTGGGCGCAAAGCTACCTGGTGGCACCAAGGAAAGCAAGGATGACTTAGTATTTAGCCCCTTCCCGTTTACATCGGCCCTGCACAAGAGCACTTTAAGAGTCTCAGAAACAGGATCCACACAAAGCCCTTACTAGGCATCCTGACCCCCAAATGGACTGAAACCCTTATGAAGAGTCCAGTGTTGGCACTCGGCGTGTCTGGGATCTTGGGAAGCCTGTGTCTATTCCGTGGGGGTCGGGTGAGGGAAGGGCAGCTCTCCTGAAGCAGGTTCATCAAGTAAAACCAGAGGTGGAAAAGGGCTTCTCGAGGGGCCAGAAAACGGGCTTTGCTTTGGCTTCTTAGCAAGTTGCCTTTTGTATAACGGTACCAAAATGGGGACGTGTTCCGGGCCTGGTGGGAATCGCTGAGTTTCGGCCACCGGGAAGGCCCAGCGAACCGCCACAGCATAGCGCCCCTAGCGCTGCGGGCGCGTCCCAGTCCAACGGGCTGCACCTGCGGAGCCGCGGCTGGCGGGGCCCAGGCCTCGCAATCTTCCCGGGAGCGGCGGGGCGGAGCTCGAGCACCAGAGCCCGCCCAGCTCAGGCCCCACCCTCGCCCGCCGGCCCCGCCCACCGGCCCTCCGCCGCCGTCACGTGGTCCCCCCGGAAGTGCGCGGCGCGGAGCTGCAGCGGGTTCTGTGAGCCGACATCTGGTATGTGGGTCTCGGGAGCTGAGCCTCGGCTGCGTCCCACACTGCCCGTCAGCCTTGGGCAGTTTCCCCGCCAGAAGTAGGGAGGTTGTGGGGGTTCCCCAAAAAGCTCCGCCGCCGGCTCTCACCCACTGGCGGGGTGCAGTGCGCCCCGCTGGCCTGCTTCCCAGGGGCGCCTGGAGGTTGGAGGGACACTGCTGCGTAAAGTACACCAGGGCGCGCCTGCAGGCTTCGTGCGGCAGAGGGTGGGGACCCTGGTCCAGGAGACCCACTCCCGCCCTGCAGGAACGGGGACCTAAGGCCAGCCAGTGTGGTGGCTTGTAAACCCAGCACTCACCCCCGTCTCAAAGAAAGAAGAATAGTAAGATAAGACCAAGGCCCAACCCTACACCATCCAAAGCTCCCTTCCTAGACGTCTCCTCCTGAGACAGCAGATCACAAAATGGGATGGGGGAAGTTCCTTTCCCCACAACCTCAGCCTCTGCTGAAGAAAAGGGGAACCTAAGGCCCGACCACCGGGCAGCACCTCATGCATTCCAGCATGTGGCATTACGGTCATTGCTGGTGATGCTGCCCGTGAGTCCCAGAGATCTGCTACAGAAGATGCTGAACCAAAAGGGCCCTTGTGTGGTGGCCCCTCACCTCTTACTTGCTTTCAGTGATTTCCTATTAAGTCTTACGTTGTTCCTGCCTTTTTCAAAATATAATTAATTGTGGAACTAGGAATTAGAAGAAGGGAAGCTGGGAACTAATAGTACAGAGTTCCCATTCCACGTTATTTTAGAAAGCTTAAGTGTGTTCAGCTTAGGAAGCGATCTGGTGCCTGTGGTCCTTGTAGGAAGGAAGAACTGGGATTTGTCCATTTACTGTCCAGTGGAAGATCACGGCCCAAGAAGATCCAGGCCCTCTGTTCCTCCTGTGTCCTCCTGGGATACACACTCTCCTCTTACCCCCACCCCCACCCCAACCAAGCATCGAATGGGCCGTGCTGCCTCCCATCACACAGCCAGTTCCTGGGGCTGCTCAGGGCCCGGTTGCTGGCTGTATCTTGTCTGAGGAACTCATAGTGAAATGAAAGCTCGTGGGAGGAAGTAGGAGGTAACAGTTGCGAGCCCCGCTCCCGCTCCGGCAAGGGATTCTGCCAGCTGGATTCATGTTCTTAGGTTGTGGGAGGAGGGCCTGTGAGAGCACCGCCCTGCCCTTTCCCAGCTTGTCCAGTCCAGGCCGGAGCCTGCGCTTGTCCTCATGCGCGTGCCTTGTCCCAGTCATTTGCAGGACCAGGGATGCTGTGCTGCTGTTCCATGAGCTGGTCGCTCAGTTCTACAACTGCTTCTGAACCTGTGGCTGCCTGAAGCTCGATGTGCTACTTCCCAAGGTAGCTGCTCCTCCCATCCTGGTGTGGCAAATGGGATGATGGGGAGTACACAGGCCGCGCCATACTAAGACTGTGGAAAACAGAATGAGGCAGGCTGAGGTCTCTTCCTTTCCCCACCCCTGCTCCAGCTTTGCATCCCAATGTCACCCTGTCATCCCCTGCACCCAGGTGACCATCAAGGCCTGCTGTGTGTCTAAGCTATGTCTCTTAAATAATTTCCTTCCTCTCCATCAAGGAATGATGGAGCCATGCTCACTCCAGCACTTGGCTGGTGCCTGATCTGAAGTGGGGGCAGCTAGTGTATCTTGGCCTCTGGACAATCCAGGTATATTTTCCTTCTCAATAGAAGCCATCCAAAGAGTAACACCCTGTTAAAAAAAATAAATAAAAGTATGAGTGGTGAGGAAGAGGGTAAAGAAGGGCTAAAGCCATCAATAGCTAAAAAGTTTACGTTCAGCAGGTTTGATTAAGAACAAACTGGAAGGGCAGATGAGATAGCTCAGCAGACTAAGCGCCTGCTTAGGCAAGCACAGAGACTGGGCTTTAATCCCTAGCACCACATGCTATGCTGGCCACATTGAGCAAGCACTGAGTCTAGGCATCATGATGAATGCCTGTAATCCCAGTGCTAGGGAGGCTGAAAACAGGGGGATCACTATGAGCCCAAGCTGTGTAATGAGATTCTACCAAATGCATTAAAAAAAAAAAGAACAAACTGGGGAGGAGGTCCTCAGACAGCCTGTTTCCAAGAGGGCAGCTTTTGAATGAAATAAATGTGTTGTGCTGAAATAAACTCCTGGGCTCTGGGGCCTATCTTTGAAGATGTTTTCTGTTCAGAGGGAAAAACTCTTCTGGGCTGCCTAGAGGCACTCTACCTGCTTCCACTCCAGACCAACACCAGCCATCCAGTAAGTGAGCAGGCTTCCCTGGTCAGTCCTCTCTTGGCAGACCAAAGTCAAATCCCATCCATACATTTGTTTCTGGGAGGCCTGGTGTTATTAGGTGAGAGAGAACATTGTGAGTGACATAGAGGAAAGAGCCTCAGACTTGGTATCAAACAGGCCTGTGACGCAAGTGACTAATAAGAGCTTCACTTCCACTAAGGGTAGGAGGTGGTTGCAGAAAGGGCTCAGTGAGCCTTTGCTCTAGTTAGGATCCTCTTCATTATTCAGGCAGGCTCACAGCTGTGGGAGCCAGGTGGCCTTGATTGACCTTTCTTCTCTGGCATTCTCTGGCAGATGAAATGTGTCTTGGTGGCCACCGAGGGTGCCGAAATCCTCTTCTACTGGACAGATGAGAAATTCGAAGAGAGTCTCCGGCAGAAGTTCGGGCAGTCAGAGGATGAGGCAGAAGAGGTGAGAGGATGGGTGCGAGGGAAGAAAGCATAGCTACCAGAGTGCAGAGAGGCGGGAGGATCTGTGGCCCCAGCCTGGGCAGGCCTGCATGAGCAGGGCCAGCAGGTCAGCCTCGTGATGCTCCTGCCTCCACCAGGGCTCACTGGGCTAGCGAGGGCGAGTGGAGGAAGAATTTTAGCTTTACAGCTGAAAATCTTGGTGCAATCTGTTTCTCTAAAAGCTTTTCACATACAGTTAAGGCATCAATTTTTAATAGCCATATTAAGGTAGAATTGACATAGCATTTTCTGTAGGTATTTGATGTGCCTTAACACGTATATATCCATGTGATTCCAATGAACTTACCATCCTCCTTTACCACCCCCACCCTCTGGCAACCACCCATCTGTTTTCCATCCTAATTGGTATGTATTTCTAGACTTACATAATAGAGTCATACAGTATGTATTTGGGTTTCATTGTGTGTTTGGGGTTTTGGTATGTTCTCTTTTTTTTTTTTTTGAGAGAGAGGGAGGGTCTCACTGTGCAATTCAGTCTGCCCTTGAGCTCACTTTGTAGCCCAGACTGGTCTTGAACTCTCAGTGATCAAGTGCTGGGATTATAGGCATGTGCCACCAAGCCTTACTAGGCTTGTAGTCTGTCCTCTTTACTCAGTATGATACTTCACTTCATCATTGCTGTAACATATATCAGTCATCCATTCCTTTTCATTGCTGAGTAGTAGTTTATTGTCTCAGTGTACCACTATTTGTTTATTTCATTTTCCTGCTGATGGACATTTGTGCTATTTACAGGTTTTGGCTTTTACAAATAAAGCAGCTATGGGGCCGGGCGTGGTGGCGCATGCCTGTAATCCCAGCACTCGGGAGGCTGAGGCAGGAGGATTGTTGTGAGTTCGAGACCAGCCTGAGCTACAAAGTGAGCTCGAGGCCAGCCTGAACTGCATAGTGAGACCCTGTCTCAAAAAGACAAAAAAAAAAAAAAATAAATAAATAAAGCAGCTATGAACATTGATGTATAAATAAATCTTTGTATGGGTATATGCTTTCAGTTTTGGTGGGTAATACACAGGACTGAATGGCTCAATCATGAAGCTATGTGTTTAACTTTTAAAGTAGCTACCAAACTTCTCTGAAGTGTATCATTTTTACATTCCACAGTGCTGTGTGAGTTCCGGTTCCTCTCACCAGTACTTGGTATGGTCAGCCTTTTTAATTTTTGACCATCTGATCAATGTCTGCTAGATCTCGCTGTTTTTTTTCATTCAGCAACTGGTGATTTTGAGCATCTCTATATATGTGGCAACTTGTCACATCCGTTTTTGTACATGTTTGCAGTTCCTTTAAAAACATTTTTTTTATTTTTTTAATGCAGTTCCTAATGATTATATTTCATCATGGTACCTTGGAACATGTGCATAGCATATCGTAATTCTTTTTATTGCCCTTCTCCTGCCTTCCCTCCACTCTCCATCTCTGGATCCCCTTCCCATTTGCAAAAGGTCTGTGTCCCCATTTCCTACTGCTGTCTTTTATTTTGCCCTTTAAATTGTTTATTCTTTCTGTGTGCCCTGTTAAGAGCCTATATGATATCTCAGCTTGTTTAATTTATTTAATTTAGCATAGTAGTCTCCAGCTGAATCCGTTTCCCTAAAAATGACTCAGATATATCCTTCTTTACACCAGAGTAGCACTCCAGCGTATATAAATTACATTTTGTTTACCAGTTCATCTATTGATGGACATATGGGCTGCTTCCAAGATGTAACTATTGTAAGTTGTGTGGCTGTGAACATAAGTATCCACGTGTCACTGTAGTATGTTTTTATGTCTTTCAGGAAGGTGCCTAGAAAGGAAATAGCTGCATCAAGTGGAATTTCTAATTTTAGTTTTGGAGGAGTCCCCATACTTATTTCCAACAATATAAAAGTTTCTTTTTCTCCACAGCTCTCTATCATTTGTTATTATTTGATTTCTTGTTGAGAATGATAGCCCTTCTTTCTGGAGTAACATGGAATCTCAGTGTTGTTTTAATTCACATTTTTCTAATAGAGGTGTTGAACATTTTTTCGCTTATTGGCCATTTGTACTTCTGAGAAGTGTATTCATTTCAGGTCCTCATTTTTTGATTGAATTTTATCTGGGGAGCTGTAAATTTTTTTTTTTTTTTTTGAGTTCTTTTATCTTCTAGATGTTAGCCTTCTATCAGAAGAGTAGCTACTGTTCCATATCTTTTGCTCGTACTTTTTTATCTGGTTGATTGTTTCTCCTATATTTTAAGAATTTCTTAGATATTCTGAATGTGAGTCTTTTGATTTGTTTTTTAGACTTTTTATTTGCCAAAACTAAACAATAAATTGAATATTTTTTAAATTATGTAGTCTGGGTAATATAACAACGCAATACTATGCAATGACCAAAAACCATTAACTAGATTCAAAATATTTTTATTTTTAACATGCATAAGTAATTAAGAGTTCAAGAAAAAATTAATTCATACAACTGTATCCAATCTACTCTATGATGTTATTTAATATTATATATGGCGTACTTATGCAGTAGTTGTTGTAATTGTTACAATTGAAAGCTTCTTAAACATTGAAAAATAAGGATTCCTAAAACTTACCAGAAATTGCACTGTTACTAATTAGCAGTGGTTCCCTTTTCAACTACTGTAGGTCCCTTAATGCAAACAAGTTGTTCTTCAGATACAGCATCATTTATTTTAAAAGTGATGATTTTTGTTACCTCTTCCTGCTTTATTCTATGGTAATTTTTTTTCTTGTTTATACTTTCTAAGGAATATTTACAGAACTTCAAAAAACAAAAGTGAATACAAACCAGAAGTGTTCCTTTTTTTCAAGTCATTCAAGCATATGATTCACACAGTTATACATAATTTAATGTGGTGGATCAGTGCCAAGACCAGGTGTAAGGGAATGAAGTGCACCCCTTTTTCCATGAGGCATTGATGAATGCAAGCGCCAGGCTCTGCGCCACATCATTTTTAAGGCCTGACTGACTCCACCTCGGGTGACCCTTTACATCCAACATGGTCATACGCTTTGTGTGACTGTGGCCATATCAGATTCATGTATACAATGGGTTAATGAAGTTCCATGCCATTTGTGTTTTGCCTGCTTTCCCTAAGTGGCTATTTCTTCAGCTGCGTAGTCATTTTTCACTGGCATTACAGAAATAGCCCATTCAGGCAGTTAGTTGTTTTAATAATAACCATTAGAATAGAAGTTAGATCTGTAATGCTAGTGTTCCACAATATTCCAAATACTCCAAAGCTGTTTATATAGACTCACCTACAGCCTAATACTGGTCCTTTGGTCAGGAGTGCCTATACTTCATTTAGTTAATAAATTACTATTATTTTTGAACATTTTACATTAACACTGATGGCCTATGTGTTACTAATTATTTTTCTATTTGTGTTTTACTTTATTCTATTGTATTTCTATTCCAATTTTATTTTATTTTGTATTTCTATTTCTATACCTCTTGGTGGGTCATTGGCCAGAGGTACATATGAGGTGGATGCACCTCTGGATGTGCCTCAAGCCTCTTGGCATGCACGGTTTGAGACTAAAAGGGAGCTCAGAGGACTGTGTGTTCAAGAAGACCAAACACACTGCCTTATGTAATGAGGGCCATGGTCCTTGTTCTGCCCACGCTCCACTTCGCTATTCACATTGAGACCACGGTGATCTTACCCAGCCCTTCCTCTGTCATCTGCCTGAATTCCTGCACAGGTGTCCTTCCTTTGTTCATTATCCTGGCTTCCTGGTTCTCCCAGTAAGAAGCCACAGCGGCTTCAGTTCAGGGTTGTGTTTTACAAGGATTTCTGATGCTGAGGGGTCTCTGCTGCAGGCAGCCCCTCTGGGACCTCTTGGAGTTTGCATCAGATTCAGCTCCCGGTGGCCTTTCATCCTTTTGTGCTGTGCCAGCATCATGAACTTCAACCCTTTAAACCTTTTCTCTTGTCTGCTATAAATTCTGAGCTTAGGTAAGACATGGAGCAGAAGACAGGTAGAAGATTTCTTCTCAGAAAGAAAGTCTGATTCTGAACTCAGGTTCTGTATTCAAAATTAGAACTTGATCTGTATCCTAGTGATCAGCTTCAAACAGATTATTTATATAGTTTGCAGATATCTGAGGTTTCTGCTGATTTCTTCTATCAATAATTTGAGGCTAGTGAAATGTATAATTCTTAGAAATTTTTGTAAAAACAAAAAAAGTGAAAACTGTGGCATGACAGAATTAGCTTTTGCACTAACATTTGTTTTTGTTCACATTGCCTAATTTGTTAGGTTAATAAGAAAGCTCCTTAATTTCTATGAACACATTTGTCATGAAATAATTTAATGTTACTTCCCACTTTCTTATGTATTTTGTGTGTTTGGAAGAAAAAGTCTTTTGAAATATTAAGTTAGTGAAGAGATGATGGCTATAAAAGGGTTTCTTGGGCTGGGGAGACAGCTCAGTGACATAAGCACCTGCTTGGCAAATGTAAGGTCCTAAGTTTGATTCCCCAGTACCGCAAAATAAATAGGATTTATTTCTTAGAATAATTAGCCAAAATACAGTTATGGAAACAAAATCTTTACTAATACAGGATAATATGTAGTATCATTTTGGTCACTTTCCCATCATTAAGACAAATTATCCAGCGCTTGCCTGGCAAGCACAAGGTTCTAAATTTAATCCCCAGTACTGCAAAAGAAAAAAAGACAAAATATCCAGCAGCTTCTATTTAAAGCAGGGAAGGTTCATTTGGCTCAGCTCTGAGCTCTAAGCTCTAAGCAGGTAGGCGTAGAGGAAGCTACTGGCAGGTGGAAGCCGTTCCACCCCTCTCTTTTCAAAGAACTAAGAGAGCCAGACTTGGTGGCACACACCTGTAACCTCAGCATTCCAGAGGCTGAGGCAGGCGGAGTATTTTGAGCTTGAGACTAACCTCAGCTATAAAGTGAGCTCAAGGCCAGCGTGCATAGTGAGACCAGTTTGTGGAGGTTTCAGTCCATAACCAGCAGGCTCCAAGGCAGAGTGGCAAATGACAGAGGGCATTCGCTCATGGCAGTGGAAAAGAACAAAAGCAAAGGGAGGAGCAGTAGCCTGAATGCAAGTCTTATTAAAGATATCTTTTGCAGATATTTTCCTCTGTGACGTGTCCTTGCATTGCCTTAAGAACATCTTGCAAAGAACAGCAATTCTTAGTTTGGTGATTCCAATTTTCCATTTATGGTTTTATGGATCATGCTTTTGGTGTCTTACCTAAGAAATTGTTGCCTAACCCTGCATCACAAAGAGCTTTCTCTATGTTTTGTCTAGAAGTTGTATAGTTTGGGGGATTTTCTTTTAGGCCTTGTGATCCATTTTGGACTTTTGAATATGGTGTGAAGTATAGATTGAAGAGTTTTTGTTTTATTTTACATGGGGACATCCAGCTTATTACCCAGAAAAAGTTGTCTATGTACTTATGTGATCTCCGCTCTGCATTTTAAAGCAGTAACATTAGTAGTCCCTTGCTGTCTCACAAGTCAACTTGTGCTGTTTAGCAGGTTTTCAAAAAATATTAATCTAAATTATTTGTCACGGATTTTTCTCTGTTGTGGGATTTTGCAATACTGTACAGTATGCATGTGTTGTTAAAATTACATAGATTTATGAGTTTAGAAAGTGGCTAAGAACATTAGAAGTGTTTTTAAAAGTGTAGGAATCATAAGAGTGTGGGAAGGGTTTATAAAGCCTTAAAATATTTATTTATAAGTACTAAAATAAATATAACGTTGCTTCTTCACTGATTTGGACTCCTCACAGGGGTGTCTGGAATGTAGCCTCTGTGATAAGTGAGGGACCACTGTATTTTGAATTTTTTTAGATTAATTTTGAGCAAGAAAAATTTGTGTGAAGAACGCAGCAGGGGGAGTCCTTGTGTCTGTGCAGCAGCACCGTGGGCTGGCCGCCACGGTCCCTGCCTGCTGTGCGGTCCCTGCCTGCTGTGCGGTCCCTGCCTGCTGTGCGGTCCCTGCCTGCTGTGTGGGCCTCTGCTGCGTGGGCCTCTGCTGCGTGGGCCTCTGCTGCGTGGGCCACTTCGTTCCAGCAGGTTCTTCCTGCAGCGGCACTGCTGGTATTCTGATCCAAGGGACATGGGCAGACATTGGAGTGATTTTACTTAAGCGAAAAATCAGACCTGTCTCAAGCTCTTTTACTTTTTAGAAGTCAGTACGTCTATATTTTAAATAGCAGTCCATTCCAGAGCCCTTATTTCAACTAGATCAGTTGAAGTAGCAAGTTATTTCGCATTGTCCTTCTTATTTGGAAAAAGCCTAATACAGGAACAAATCTTGATTTTTTTTCAGCTCTAAATGACTAGTGTGAAAGAAATGTGTTCTTTTTTATGTGTGCCACACATTATTTTTCTCATCACATAAATAAGTTAATTGTGTGAAATTTGGAAGTGCAGTAAAATAATTTTTAAATGACGTATAATTCAACTACCAACAGTTTTCAGCTCTTTAACATATATTCTTTGGGCCTTTATCTTTTAAATACTGGAGATCATATAATATTTACAGTTTTATTTCCTATTTTTTTTCATTTGCCATCCTCAAAAGCATAATTCATAATGGCATCATTAAATGAATGAATATATCGTCACTTAATCATTTCTAAAGTACTGGTGTATATATATATATAGTTTCTAGTTTGCTATCACTGTTACTCTAAGAAATATTAGTGTATGAATTATAGTCCATATTTGATGTTATTATTATTGTTATGAAAAATAAAGTGAACCAAAAACTTTTCAGTGATCTTGTAGCTTCATAATTCCACCAACACTAATTCATTTGACTTGAAATAATTTAATGTTGCTTCCCATTTTCTTATATATTTTGTATGTCTGAAAGAGAAAGTCTTCTGAGATATTAAGTTAGTGAAGAGATGATGGTCTAGAAAAGGGTTTCTTGGGCCTGGGAGTCAGCTTAGTGGCATAGTGCCTGCCTGGCAAATGCAAGGTCCCGAGTTCAATTCCATGGTACCACAAAATGAATGAATGAATGAATGAGTGAATTTATTTCTTAGTAAAATAATTAGCCAAAATAAATTTACAGTTATGGAAACACAGAATCTTTACTAATATAGGATAATATGTAGGATCATTTTGGTGACAAAATATGTATCAACTTCTATTTAAAGCAGGGAAGGGAGGCCAGGGAGATGGCTCAGTGGAATAAGTGCTTCCCTGGCAAGCACAAGGACCTGAGTTCAATCCCCAGTTCTGCCATAAATAAATAAAGCAGAGAAGGTTTCATTTGGCTCACAGTTTTTATGAGATTCAGACCATCATAAAACTGGCATCATCAAGTATGTGAGCATGCCTCTTTATATTCTACACATACCACAAATTTTTATCTCTCCCTACCAAAAAAAGATTCTTCCTATACCTTTACAGAAAGCCACTATTAAAATGAGTTGCTGTGCACAATCTAGATTTTAAAGTAATTTTTCTATTCATGTAATTTGTGACTGTTCAAAAAAAAACGCATTGTTGTCCCACCTCTGGGGTGCACTGCAAGACATGGTGGCACGTGCCTGCAATCCCAGTGCTTGGGAGGCTGAAAACAGGAGGGTCACTATGAGTCCGATCTGTCTAGTGATACCCTGGAGACTCTGTACTAAATACATAAGCAAAAGATATTTACAGTGTGCATAATTCAAGCATTTGTTCTTGCCTGTGCAGGAGAGCTGTCCACTGAGAACCCTCATTTGCTGGCATCTGGCGGTTAATCAGGGACTTAGCAGTGTGATCTCTGGCCTAGAGACTTCAGGGCCTGAAGAGGGACATGCAGTGAACTAGAGGGGGACAAGCCACACCCGCAGTCAGGTGATGGCATACAGGTGAAGACCAGACTGGCTTTGGTGGGGATCCACAAGGTGGCATGGCCCCAGAAGTCCAGCAAAGGAGCCTGCAAGCTGAGGCTGGAGTCTTGGGGGGATGCAAGAGCTTGACTGGCAAACGGAAGGGCTGAGACACAGACCTGGCAGGCCAGGTGCACAGGTGCGCGTGGTCCCACTTGTGTGCTCAGCGCAGCGCCCTGCCGCTGCAGGCCAGCTGCCCAGTTTTCTCTTCAGGGCAGAGCCTGGCTCCTGATGGATTTCTCCAGCTCCACGGGAGGATGCCGCTCTCCCCATCTCCATTCGTGTCTCCTATCACCCTGAGCAGGATCAAATGTTTGTCCTGTTCTTTTCACGCCAGTACTGAGAACTGGAGTTGTAGCCATTCTGCTGGCTTCCCCTAAGTGGATTCACACATTCGCAGCAAATTTAATTTTTTTTAGTTTTTTGTTCCTTCCTTTGGAGGAATGAGAATGGATGGGAGAAGAGTTTATTAAAATGAATGTATCCTTGTGGTGGAAAAGGAGGAAAATACAGGAACATTTAAAAGCCAGAAAGAAATCACCTACACTGGCTGATTGCTTCAGCCATTTGGTTTTCTTCACATCTTTTTTTTTTTTTTTTTTTGGCATAACTGGGGGTTGAACTCAGACCCTTGGGCTTGCCAGGGAAGCACTTCTGCTGAGCCATCTCCCTGGCCCCATATCTTTTCAATACCTTGTATATATACATTTTTAGCATCTTTTATAAGATAACAACTATGTCAAAGGAATTTTCTTTGTCATTGAAACATTAATATTTCCAATAGCTGTATAGAATCTCTTATGACCTAAATGTAATTTGTGTCTTTGATACTGTACATTTACTTTTTTTCTAGTTGTTTGTAGCTGTGAATTGTGCTGTTGTGACCATCTGTTTCTATCTCTGATCATTTTTCTTAGAATAAATCTTCCAGAGTAGTTTATGACCAAAAAAATGACATGGGTTTTGGTTCATATAACAGTCTTCCTTAGAGCTGGTGAGTTCTCCATTAAGTACTCCAAATATACCACTGTGAAATGTGGCAAATATTTAATATTTGTGTCCAGATTCAAGTCCTGAATAGCGATTAACAGACTGACCTCTACCTTCCGAGCTCCCCCTCAAAGTGTAGGTGCAGCCTCTTTTTGTCCCCTCCCTTTCAGGACAGTGATCCCCTCCAGGCAGGTCTGCCAGCACAGAGCTACCTGATGGCAAGGCCCGCGTGTGGTCTATTCCTCTGTCCCCACGTCGGACCCCCCTGAGCACTGTCACTCTTCCGCCTGGCAGCCCCCTGCCTTGGAGGACCTGCTCAACACGCTCCTGGCTCCAGTCATCATCTCTTCTATGACCATGCTGGAGAAGCTCTCAGATACATACACCTGCTTCTCCACAGAAAATGGCGACTCTCTGCATGTCCTTCACTTGGTGAGTATGTGGCCTATGGGCCACATCCCCCTGCTCCATGGGGCCTCTGCGTGCCTGACCCCTGTCTTTGATTCCTGTGGAAAGCAGGAACTAAACAGCGTCAGAACCTCCAGCACCCAGTCCTACCTTTAGTTCTCCGAGGAGATCGAGGCAGGTGGAGGGGGCTCCACGGAGCCTGGCTGACTCTGCCCGGCTGTGCCCACAGTTTGGAGAATGCCTGTTCATCGCCATCAATGGAGACCACACTGAGAGTGAAGGGGACCTCCGGCGTAAGCTGTGTGTGCTTAAGTACCTGTTTGAGGTACACTTTGGGCTAGTTACTATGGACGCCCAGCTCATCCGGAAGGAGTAAGTCTCCAAGGCTGATCCCTGGGTCTTGCTGGGCCTGGTCTTAGGGCCAGTGAGCCACTACCTGGCCTCAGTGAAGCCACATTACCATACTCTGCCCTCATTGTGTCCCTAAATCCAAGAATTCGAGCTCAAAGAAGCTGTGAAGTTATCTTTTTGAGCCTCTCAAGTTAAATAACTTTGCCCAGAGATATCCACTTGGTCAGTGACAGTGTCTGGCCTAGCATCGGAGCTCAGCATCCCCATTGTACAGTGCCCATGGCCAACTTTAGTGGTCTGTCATTACCAGCCAAGCCCAAGCCAGTCCTGCCTGGCCCCTCAGAGCTGCACTGTACCCTCCCTTTGGAAAGACACATTCCCATGCCTATATACTCTAGTGACCCTTCCTGAAGAGCACAGCCCCAGAAGCCTTCTCTGGCCCTGTGCTGACACCCTGAGCAAAACAACATGACTAAGCACCCACACTGAGGCACTTCTTATATCTACAGGTGTCCTCTCAGGAGTTGTAGCTATCACAGTGTTGGTGGCACATGCTACAGGCAGTGAATGCCCCTTTCACAAACCATGCTTGTCTTTCCAGGTCTACCAGTGTTTGAGAGGGCTGTGCCCCTGTGTTTGGCCCTCTTAACAGGTCAGCATTATGTGCTTTTAGGGATGTGTGGAGGACATGAGGGCATAGAAAATGCAGGAACCGTCCTGGCTCCTTGTATCTCCCTCTTGCTCAGTCTCCTGACCACTGGTTCCTGCCAGTGCTGCTTGGCCAGGGCACACATGAAACACAGCCCCTTTCTGCTCAGGGCTCCTCCACAAACACACAGTGACATTGCTGAGCTCCCTGACTCCAATGCTGGCCTAGGATAAGGTCCATAAGTTGGTCGGAAGTGCCTGGATTTCTCACATGCTTCTGTCTGTGTTTCTGCCTCAGGCTGAGGTCTCCAGACCTGGAACAGAGAGCCCAGGTATGGGCTCACTTCCAGAGCCTGCTGTGGACCTACAGCCGCCTACGGGAGAAGGAGCAAAGCTTTGCTGTTGAGGTGACTGGGATACCGAGGCCTTGGGCCTGGGAAGGGTTGGGTTAGAAGGTGCAGCTGCCAGCTTGAAGACCATGTTTTGAGCTTTATGAGTAGGGTCACAGGCAGAGTTGTCCTTTCTGGCCGTATGGTGGCCCTTTCCATAGTAAATCTCTATTGTGGGTAAAACTAGCTTTTCAGTGCAGTTTTAAGAATCACTGTAGATTACAGAACTCTGAAGATAGTGCCTTTAAGCTTGCCTCCCACCCCAGGAAAGATGTAGCAAACCAGAACTAGGGTAAGAAGTGGTGAACAGAAGTGGCACTGAAGGCAGCATTGCCCTGAGTGCAATGATCCCTGCACTACAGCCAGCAGACAGTCCCCAGCCAGCAGCACCATCAGGAGCTAAACCTGCCCCTTCCAGGGTGGACTGGGGTGATGAGCTGGAGTGGTTCGGCAGCAGCACTGACTCAAATTCTCGCTGTAGGGTATGCCCATCAGTCACCGCAGGGCTTGTGCAGTGTGTGCCCTCAGGCCTCATCCTCAGAGCTTCTTGTTCAGTGGGTCTAAGTTCAGGGCGCTAGAATCTGTGCTTCTGATGGATCCCCAGATGATGCTGAGTGTGCTCATCCCCGAGTTACACCTTGAAACCACTGCTTTAGAGGACAGACTGACCCAAAAAAGAAGTGGGCTTGCAGTTAAAGAAGTCAGTCTCACTCTTGAACACCCACACTCCTTTCCTAGTAGGAGCGTCTTTGGTTCTGCTTAATATATCTGCATATGCTTTTTGAAGAAGGAGGAAAGTAGGTAGAAAAAGGGAAAGGGCAAGAGGAGGAGAACAAGGGAAAAAAAGATGAGAAGGAAGAGAAAGAAAGAAAGAAGTCTGATGCACAAGAAAATAAGCCACCGTGGCTGGGAGTCAGGAAGTCAATGCCTAGTTCAGGAAACATGTACCCCCATATGATAAGAGGCACTCCAGACCCTGAAGGATAGAAACACAAACCCTGTCCTTGAGAGAGCTCAGCGTGCTGTGAATGCTAAAAGTGGAAGGAGCTTTGCAGATGCCACACTGGCCTCATGTGCCAAGACCACAGTAGTACAAAGGATATAGTGATTGGCTCTTTTTGGAACATCAGGAAAGGCCTCTTGTGGGAAGTGACCTAGTACAGTTAGGATTAAATCCTCCCCGCCCTCCAGGCCTGTGTGACCTGTCACTGCCTGTCTTCCCCAGCCTCACCTCAAGCCTGTCTTGTTCTCACTCTCATGTATTGCTTACGTGGGATTTCTTTCAGTTTCAGAAAAGTGAATGTTTAGCTCTGCCCAATGTGTTAGTCATTAGCTATGTGTGGTTTCTGAGTATTTGAAACCAAGTTAAGTATTTGAAAGCCAAGTTAAGTTATGCTGTACATATGCACCAAGTTTTGATGACTTAGAACAAAAAAGAATGTAAAATATCAGAGTAATGCTTTTGTATGTTGGTAACACTTTAGGTATCTTAGACAATTTCACCTGTTTCTTTTTACTAGAAATTATTAAGTTATGCATAGGACTCATCCTCTGGATTCTAAATAACGATACTCTAAATTACATACCTCGGGGCCTTTGCACCTGCTCTTTGCTATGCTTGCTATGTTCTTCCTCTCTTTCTTTGGCAGACTTTCCAGTTCCTTAGATACCAGTGTAAAGCTCACCTCGGGGACATTCTTTGAGCACCCTACCCAAGTAGGTCTCTGCTGTTTGTTTCCAGCTTAGCACTGTATATTCTTACTGAGCACATATCATGGTTGGTTTGGTATCGGCTGCCTCATTGACTAGAGTCTGCCGACCCGGCTGTGAGCCCAGGCAGGCTGACACTGTGCCAGTCCTGGTCTCTGTGTTCTGGAATGCCTAACCCCCAGCATGAGCTCAGGACAGATGGAGTGAACCCACCCTGGGCTGCAGGACATGAAGGTGCTGGGTAACACAGCTTCCTCATTTGACCAGGCCGTGGAGCGACTGATCCACCCACAGCTCTGTGAGCTGTGTATAGAGACGTTAGAGCGGCACGTGGTCCAGGCCATCAACTGCAGTCCCTCGCGGGGTGGTGAAGAGGTCCTGCATGCCTTCCTGCTTGTGCACTCCAAGCTGCTGGCCTTCTATTCCAGGTGAGCCGCGGTCCAGCCTCCCAGCCGCACCATTCTTACACCCTCTGCCCTGAAGTCCTGTCTCCTGGCCCAGGCACCCCCTTTACTTCCATGCAGTGTTCCCAGACTTGATTTTTTTTCTGCCTCTCCGCCCTCCCCTCTCTGAGGCACTTCCTTTGGGAGCACTTCCTGGAGTCCGCACTAAGGAGACCCATTTTTATGTTCTTACTACTCTCTGGGGCTTCCCCATTAGTGGTGGTTTTATTTTTTTTACAACCAAATTTTATTTTAAAAATTGATGAGGTGATTTTGTTTATACCTATCTCCAGAAAGGGCAGGTAGCCAGCCCACTGCACACTCTGTGACGCCACGCGAGGTGCCGTAAGGGCTGACAGCTCCCCACTCCTGTCTCCGCAGCCACAGCGCGAGCTCCCTGCGCCCAGCCGACCTCCTTGCTCTCATCCTTCTGGTTCAGGAGCTGTACCCAAGCGAGGGCACCGTGGACGAGGATGACCTTGCCCAGGTGTCCGCGCAGTAGGAAGAAGGCTGGGAAAACCTGCTGGAGAGTGGTGGGCTGGCCCTGAAGGCCGAGTGTGCTATTTACCAGGGGAGGGGGAATTTTGAAATGCCTGTGGTCTGGTGGTTAAGACTGCAGATTTATGGAATTAATCCTAGTTGGAAACCCAACTTCTCCACTTTGCCACGTGAACTGAGATTCCCTTTTTTACAGTGGGGATGATGGTGGTGGTGCCCTCACTGGGGTATTATGAGGGATGAAAAACACAAGCCACATAATGCCCAGCAGTGCCTGGGCTGAGTTAAGGCTCACTTTGAGCTAACATGGGGACATTGTCATCAGGGGCAAAGGTGCTGGTTTCAAATGTTTTGGGTTTATGGAATCTCTGGTTCCAAAGAAAGAGTAGACCACCTAGGATTGAAACCTCCCCAGAAAGTTTGAGGACCTAGGCCAGCAGTAGAATAGGCTGGAAGGGCAGAGGGCTTCTCTGAAATGCCAGGAGGCAGAGGATGACTAGAGAGAAACCAGATATGTACTAACCAATCTTTCTGCTGTTCTCAAAGGCTGCCCCACAGAGGAAACCCCGGAGCAGCCAGAACATCCCCGTGCAGCCCCAGAGCCCATGCTTCTCAGGCCCAACCAAGGACAGTTCTTCTGGGACGGTGTGTAGCACACTCTGTATGCAGGACAGAGGGTGGATCTGTCTCGCCATACGACCCGCATTCTCCCTGCGCCACCTGAGAGAGGCCCACCTGGCCTTTGGCCCTTGGCCTGAACTCCATTTCTCCTAGCAGGACACAGACAGCTTCTCCCTTCCTGAGGAGTACTTCACACCAGCTCCTTCCCCTGGGGAGCAAAGCTCAGGTGAGGCCTGGGAACAGAGCAGTGGTGGCAGCCTGGGGGCAGATGTCCACACATAGGCAAGGCAATAGCTTCTAACAGTTCAGTGGTTTGTTGGGTGTCTCCTAAGGCCAAGCAAGGAGCCTAAATGCCTATAGCACAAGCTGTTACCTGCAGCCCTGTTCTCTACCAGCCCTGGCATGAATGTTAGGACTCCTAAGACTCAGGCAGCGATCCATAAAATTTTCCTTTTTTTTTTTGGTCTTTTTGAGACAGGGTCTCACTATGCAGTTCAGGCAGGCCTTAAGCTCACTTTGTAGCTCAGGTTGGTATCGAACTCACAACAATCCTCCTGCCTCAGCCTCCCAAGTGCTAGGATTACAAGCATGCACCACCACGCCCAGCTCATAAAATTTTCTGTGACAAGGTGTCCTTTTCTGTAGATAATTAAACCATTAAGTAAAATTAAATAATAATCATTTGATTCCAAGTACATTTTGAAATATAGACATATAACCTCTAATTTATACTTTAATCTGTTTTTCCAATGTATGTTGATAAACAGTAAAGATGAACTATTAATATTCAAAGATGCAGAGTTGATGAGAGAAGCCAAAATCCAGATTGTCCTCTTCTCCATGAACATGTCTTTATGCATCTCTGAAGTTCTTACAATAAAAGAAAGGACACTGTTGGCTCACACCATCTAAGAGAAGAAAGGAGCCCAAGTGGAAAGGGAAAAACTTGTTGGGGACAGTTTTGAAGGGTGGTTGATCAGGTGGCTTCCCTAGAAAGTGACCTCAGCCCTGGCTGGGCTCCTGGGGCATCATCTGGGCCCAGGCGAGCCTTTTGCATCAGGAGTGGGACCCCCACTGCCATGTGAAGAGTCCCTGCCACAGATGCACTTAGAGTCCCTGCCCCAGGTACACTTCGACACAACCTGAAGACAACTATTAGAGCTGTGTCTGGACTCCAAGATTGTAATGTAATTGTTTGAATTGTGACCAGCACTCTGAAAAATTTTTTCAGAAGCTCCCCATTGATCTTCATTTTAAGCCAAGGTGAAGTGCCTTGGGTTCGATGTTCTTAACTCTAGGTTAGGAACTGGGAGCCTTGATTATGTGCCAGCTCGTATCTCTCCTTCCTGAAGCATGGCCTGCGGTATATTCTCTGAGGCCTGTGTGAGCTCTGGACACAAGGAGCAGCACAGCTGTGGACAGCCTCCGCAGTTCCTGCTTGCCACTTCTTTCCACGTTCATCAAGACCTCCTCCTTGCTTTTGCTCTTGGGGCTTAGGTTTTCATTCCCCAGAGCTTTAAATGATGCCATGTAGTGCACAGAATTCACAGCTCAGGAGCAGATTCATGAGTTGCACTCACCACCACTAGCCCCCCGCACTGGGCACTTGCATTACACCACCTTCCTGATCCTTTGTTATTTTTCTCTTTGAGACAGGGTCTCAGTAAAGCACTAATCCATTTGTAAATCAGGTTTGCAAAACTTAGGAACTTACTTTCCCCAGAGAAATCTGATTATAAATGAGGGTCATTTGCAATGAAAATTAAGAGTGAAATTATTGTTACAAATGTCTAATATCTCAAGTAATTGGTGGTTTCAGTATTTTTCTGTGAACCAGGAAGGAAGTCAAGCTCAATTCTTAGTACAGACTAGGTCCTCAGTAAAAGTGGTTGAGTAACTAAACAAGGTGCCTAGACATTTTGTGCTGGCTCCTAGGAAGGACCTGAAGGAATAGTGAACAGACACAAGGGCTGAGCGAAAGGAGTTAAAGGGGGAGTGTGAGGAAAGTGCCCCCGCTGCCAGGCATGCCCAGGAGCTCCATTCCCACCCATAGCCAGCTGCGAGAAACTTGTCTCTAGGCCGGGTACTGTAGCCTAGTACCACAGTGCCTACCTGCACTTGCCAGCTAGGGAGGGGATAGCTTTTCTCAGGCTGAAGCCCCAGTGGCGGGCCTTTGCTCCCACCTGGAGCTCTGGCTGAGCTGATAGCAGCTCCTGCTTCCTAACCTGCTACTGGGCTGTGTACTCACAGTACTTCCTGTGACATTGTCACCTGTCCTACAGGTAGCACCATCTGGCTGGAGGCAGCGACACTGGACATGCCACAGGTGAGTCTCCTGAGTCTGCTTGGGCACCCAGGACTGTGGGCACCGAGGAGCTGCTGGGTGCATGTGTGGCTGCCACGTTGCCCCCCATCGGTGCTGCCCCTGCCTGCCCCTGCAGAGTGGGTTGGCATAGAAGGGACAGGCTGGGAGTGAGAGTGGCCCACCCCACCAGGCACCGGCCCTCCACCCCCACCTACTCCCACCCTCTCCATGTTCTGGGGCATTGCAGTCCAACTTATATGAACGTATTTTAAAGAAAAGTGAGAAATACAGGAAGTATAAATAGTGGAATAAAATTACTTAGTCCCACCCTCAAAGTGAAATTAGCAGTTGTGGGTGTTTCCTTCTGCTGCTTTTTCTATGACTTTATCAACACCCATGTGCCCCTACTGGATATGTTCACGCATGTTGTGGGTCTTAATGTATCTTCATTATACTATTTTACTCAAACATTTTTCCATTTACAAAGTTGTCTTCAACAGTATGTGTTATAAGGATTGTTCAAGAGGCCATGCATATGTTACTATTTATTTAACAAATCCTTAGAACAAGTGGTACATTGGTTCCAGTTTTGTATGTATGTTATATATAACTGGAGTCACATCCTTATAGAGAAATTTTTGTTGCATCCCTAATTATTTCCTTAATTCTCTATTTTTCTTTTTTTCTATTAAATGCTGTTTCTCAGAGCTCTCAACTCAGGCTGGTGTCCTGTTCACTTAGCTGCTTTTTACCTCAGCTCCTCCAGGTGAGGGGGCTCTCAGGACACTCTGAGGCACCTGGAGTGGCAAGCATATTAAACTGGAATGTGTTCCTCCCATTGGAGGTGGGGCCGGGAGCCTCTCCCCAGTCCTGGTGTCTCTGTCCTGCCTTCTTGGTCCCTCCTGGGCTCCCCATGCACCTGTTGTGCCAGTTTCCCACTGCACTGCCTGAAACCCAGTTGTGACTGGGCAGAAAGGCCCAGGGTAAGCTGCAAGACCAGACAGACCACAGAGACTGCAGCTGCTAGACCATTCAAGCTGAAGGGGTCTAAGACCCGGGATTTCTCTGAACTAAACACGTCTATTCCCCATAGTGCCTGGACAGGAAGGGACAGATCCCACTTGGAGGGGGTCCAGATGGCTCTTTCTCCTTGCCCACCCCTTGGCAGTTCCTCCTCCACAGGTAGCTGAGGACACCCTCCAGATGCTGGCTCCTCACTCCAAAAAGGCTTCGTGTCCCAGAAGGATCTTCCTGGATGCCACTGTGAAAGACAGCTACTGCCCTTTGGTGCCGCACACCATGTACTGCCTGCCGCTGTGGCCAGGCATCAACATGGTGCTCCTCACCAAGGTATGGGGCCCTCTCCCTGCCCTAGTGGTGCTTGGGGCATACCCAGTGTCTCTGGCTGCCCACTCCATCTACTCTGCTCTTTCCTGCAGAGCACTAGCACCCCACTGGCCCTGGTTCTGTACCAGCTGCTGGATGGCGTTTCTCTCCTGGAGAAGAAGCTGAAGGAGGGCCAGGGGCCTGGGAATGCCCTGCGGTCCCATCCCCTTGTGGGAGATCTGCGCCAGAGGATGGACAAGTTCATTAAGAATCGAGGGGGGCAGGAGATCCAGGTGGGCCCTAAGCTGTGGGGCAGTTTATACCTAGCAAATGAGAGGCCAACAGCTCTGGGTTCTGTCACCGCTTCCCACAGAACTGGGATTCTTGTTTCCCTCGTGAAAACAAAAACTGAATAGCTGCACTCCAAGTTTTGAGAGCATTTTATGTGAGTTTAATAGAACACAATTGTAATTCCCATTTTTGTTGAGGAAGAAACTGAGGCTTGGGTAAGTTGTAATCTAGCCAAGATTAGCTGGCTCATTTGTGAGTAGCAATGCCAAAGCCTAGAGTGATGATACCCTAAAAACCAGTGACCTGCATGTCATGGGGCATCCTCCCTGCAGTGTCACTTTCCACTGGGGCACCAGGGCAGCACCCTAAAGTACAGGACACGCAGCGCTGGGGTAGGAGCTGAGACCAGGAGCCAACTTGGTGAGAGTGCCCGGGAGCACACTGTGTAAATACCGTGTTGTGTGGAAAATAACTCCCCATCCTTCTTCTAGAGCACCTGGCTGGAGTTTAAGACCAAGGCCTTTTCCAGAGCTGAACCAGGATCAGAGTAAGTGGAAGCCCTTGAGGACAAAGGAGTCCATGGGATGAGATAGACTGTAGACCACAAATCCCTGCAGGCCCCAAGAGAGAAGTCCAGGAAGGAGCTGATGCATAGCAATGCCTAGGGAAAGCAGAGAGCTGGCCCACAGGCTTCAGGGACAGAGCTGGAAGTGGCCGGTGAACTGTGAGGGCGCTTGGTGTCCAGATAGCCCAGCTGTAGTGCTGCTTGAAGGCTGCCTCCAACAGGTCATTGCCTGTGGAAATTAGCAAGATCTGTGGTTGACAGAGACGTGCCCCAGAGCCAGGTGCCATACTGGGGAGAGCTGGGAAGCTGCCTCCTAGCCCACTGAAGGGGTGTGTTGTATTGGTGGGCATGGCCACATGGGCTAGCTTGGTGTCTGTTCTGGTGTGATGTGGTCACCTCCTGGTATCCAGGCTGCTCCAACTGTGTGGGAAACTGAAAAGGCAGCTCTGCGCCATCTACCGGCTCAGCTTCCTGAGCACAGCACCCAGCAGGGGAGGCCCACACCTGCCACAGCAGCTGCAGGACCAAGCCCAGAGGCTCATGCAGTGAGTGCGGAGCACCTCCTTGATGGAGCAGGAGCAAGCAGAGGGTGGGGGTGGGGCCCTCCCAACTGCTATACTGTCCTGTTCCTCTTGGCAGAGAAAGACTGCTGGACTGGAAGGACTTCCTGCTGGTGAAGAGCCAGAGGAACATCACCATGCTGTCATATCCTGATGCCTGGTTCCGCCCCCCAGGAAGGCCTGTGTCCAAGGCTCTAGCCTCGAGGGAAAGAAGGAAGTAATTTCAACCCCAGTTCCCTTCTCTGAAGAAAAACAGTTGAAGGTTGTGTCCCATATCCCTCATCTGCTGGGACACTAAGGCCAAAGCTCCAAAAATTCTCTTGTCCCAAAGTTAATTCATAAAAGCTCTAAAGATCCTTCAGGCCAGTGCTGTCTAGCCAGAAAAATGGTCATAGATATTAAGGGGAGTCCGGGCATTCCAGAGGTCTGACTGGTTCAGGAGGTCCAGGCTGTGCTCTTGGGATTGTAAAAATATCCTGTAGCATGTAAAGGCCCTGATATGGCCTGAAGTAACATGTATCCCTGTTTAAAGAATCATTTCCAAGAGTTATTTGACTCTAGTATCATGAACACTAGTTTTATTGAGTACTTATTTGCCAGGGAATTTCAAGCCCCTTTTCCTGTCCTAAAAGCTGCGGCATACCAGGCCTTAGTTTCCAGTGCCTTGGGTCTTCAGGATACTGGTGAAAGGGCTCCAGGGAGGACTTCTCCATGTGCCACTGCCCTTCCTGAGCACTGCTCTCTATGGCCACTGGCTCTCTAGGCCCCTTAACTCAGGCCGTTACCTACCTGGAGGACTTCCCGGGCATGGTGCATTTCATCTATGTGGATCGCACGACAGGGCAGATGGTGGCTCCTTCCCTTAGCCACAGTGAAAAGACATCGTCAGAGTTGGGCAAGGGGCCCCTAGCTGCCTTCATCAAAGCCAAGGTAACTGTCCCTAGCTGTCTCAACTGCCAATAGGTCGGATATGCTGATGCCCAGCCCCCAGCTCCCCTGCTCCCTTCTTCCCTTTGTCCTTCCCTCTCTCCCTTCTTACCTATTTTTGCAGTAATTATTAAATCTTGGGTCTTTGGCACTGAGCTATACTTCTCCCTCATTTTATTTAATATTTTATTTATTTATTTCTGAGACAGGGTCTTTCTCAGTCACCATATTACCCAGGCTAAGCCTGAACTTACAGCCCTCCTGCCTCAGACTCCCTGGTGCTGGGATTCAGACACGTACTACCACATCTGTCTTCTGCCAAGTGTATCATAATGATTCAGATAATGATTCTGCTGGGTCACAGAAAGCTTGTGTCGGAAACCAGTATCTGCCTCTTACTAGCTATCAATGGAAGCAACAGGATTGCCTTACTGTACAGTCAATGTATTACTGTAGAGATGATGAGGTAATGCATGTAAAATATTTAGCACATCTGTGGCACCAAGGATAGATGCAGTTCATAGAGCACACATACAGCATTTGCGCCCTTGTCACCACCGACCACAGCCTCGCCCTTCCCTGTGGAGAAGGAAGGCTCTCTGACACGTCGCTTTTGTTGCTGTCTGTGCACTTGGTTGCACTTGAGCTCACTCTCTGTCCAGGCGTGTTTGCCACCTTTTCACCTCAGGTCCTCATTCCAGCAAATCTTCCATTATGTGATTTCTAACAACTCTGATAGTTTATCATGAGACTATAAAATACTTCACGGAGCTATTTTCCTACTGTTTGAAACTTTAGATTCTCTATGTGCTTTCATTGTTACAAATAGTTCTAAATGTACATGCCTTTTGTGTGGCCACCTGAGTTCTTATCTCTGATTATTTCCTCAATAGAGACTCCAAGAAACAGAATTGCTGAGACAGTGGGAGGCGTGGTTTTAGGTTATTAGTGCACACTCTATCTGTGTCTGGATGTAATTAGCATATTGTGATCAGGTGCGAGATGAGCCCTCCTTCCTTTGCACTAGGGCTGTTAGTAAGAGTGCTCACAGGTCTGTCCCAGCCCCAACATACGGGGAGAGCTAAGCATCAGGCAGGCAGCCTTGGGCATCTTTCACAGCCTCATTACAGGTGCTGCTAAGATAGGACAGCATTCCCGGAAGAGGGGAACCTCAGGCAGGTGTCCCCACCAGTCCACTGGTTTCACCCAGGGTTTGTACTTGACCCACAGAGCAGAGGACATGCCTAGCTCTGGGTGTCTGTGTTCCAACACCCTTCCCAGCTCCTGGCATGGACTTGTGTGTTACTGTCCAGCCTTGGGGAGGGCTGAGTTGGGAGCTGTGCAGAGATCAGTTTGCTAATCTGAGGCTTGTACATACAGTACAGTTACGCACTTTATCCCTACAGTAGCTAGAGGGGGACCCATCCATTTCTATATCCCTTCTGGAAGTGTTTTAGCCCACTTTGTGAGTGGGCTAAAACATTCCTTCCTTGCTTCCTTTAGGGCTCAGAGGGCCTGCGGGGTAGACCTTGCGGGGTTGCTAAATGCTGTCCCCTTCCCCAGATCTGGGCGCTGATCCAGCTGGCACGCAGGTACCTGCAAAAGGGCTGCACCACACTGCTGTTCCGTGATGGAGACTTCTGCTGCTCATATTTCCTGTGGTTTGAGAATGACATGGTAGGTTTACCAGGTCCTGAGGCATTCATGGTTGCTCTTGTCTGCAGTCGCTGAGACCCAGAACCTAAGTCACATTGTCGCTCTGGCATCTAACTTTTTGGTCCCTCCACCCACTGGCAGCCTTGTGCCATTGTTCAGGCAGCATCCAAGAAAACAAGAACAATGGACACATGTCATCACTGAGATCAAACCTCAGTGTCATCGCCTTTCTGTGTGAAGCACTGAGCACTCCACAGTGGCTTGACCCAGCTCATCTCCCTCAATCCCACATTCCTCACCACATGCACCTACTCCCTGTTCTTCTTTCCCTTTCACAGGGCTCTAAACTCCAGATGATCGAGGTGCCTGTCCTTTCTGATGACTCAGTTCCCATTGGTGTGCTGGGAGGCGATTACTACAGGTGATTCTGACTCACGATGTGGGGGTACTGCATACCCAGATGTGGTAATGAAGACTTCTCCCCGGGGTGGAGGTATCTCCTCCAGGAATGCCAAAAGCTGGAAGCCCAAGATGAGGGCTTCTCACAGGTTGGCCAGCCTCTCATGGGGCTAAGAACCTCCCAGAGAGCACATCTGTGTCCAGCTTGTGCTGCATTTGGCTCTGCCTTGGCAGCATGTGTGTGGGCCCAGAACTTTGCTCTTGGCTTCCTTAGCTGGGATGCTCAGCCATGTGAAGATTGTGCTCCAAGAGAGGGACGGGGTTATCAGGAGTAGAGACAGGGTTTCTCATCCAGCAGCTAGAGCCCAGTGAGAGGACCACTTGGCTGGCTGGCCAGCAAATGCCTTGGCTCAGAAGTGCCACAGCCATGCTTCTCCTGAGTTCCATCCTCCCATTTCTCCCAGGAAGCTCCTGCGCTACTACAGCAAGAACCATCCAACTGAGGCCGTCAGGTGCTATGAGCTGCTGGCCTTGCACTTGTCGGTCATCCCTACAGACCTGCTGGTGCAGCAGGCTGGCCGGCTGGCCCGGACCCTGGGTGAGGCCTCCCGTGTACCCTTACCCTAAGCTGGGTGCAGTAGGCCCGTGTGCCTCTTCTCCAGTCCCAATCCCCTAGATGTGCCCTATCAAGAGCGTCCTCCTGAGGATGTGCATAGGACGTGCATAGGCCTCAGAGCAGCTCCAGGGTTTCTTGAATCCATGTGGACTACCTCGAAGTGGGCTGACAAGTAAGCTCCCAGTCCTCCCCTCTGGAAGGAAAGGAGGTCATGGGCTTCGTCTTTACAGCAGCCATGGCTGTGAGATGGCAGTGGCTTCTCTTTCAGAGCTACTTGTGTTCCCAGGAAAGAGAGGAAGTGCCCAGAGCTCAGGCTGCCTGAGAACCCACCACCCCCAGCCCCGCAGCCTCCCTTATGCTGCTCTGCAAGGAGGGGCGGCTCTTTTTCCTACCCCAGATGGAGGGTTCTCCATTGGCTGCTTGAATTCCAGCTCTTGCTTCTTCCTGCTGCTACTTCTGCAGCTCTGTACTTCTTTTAAAATGCCAAGCCCATTTCCCCATGTTCCAAATGGTGCCACCTGGTTAGGAAGATCACTGAACCCTGGTATATACCCAATAAAAGTTGGTTATTGTCCTATCAAAGCCTCAAGTTCCTGTGCTTCTGGGCCATTTGTTGCTGCTGACAAGCCCCTGCTAGGTGCTGATTCCTGTAGGCACACCCACATCCAGGGCTGTGGCTCTGAGCTCCAGGCCCTGGCTAGTAGTTCACCTTCCCCTGGTCATTGTGTCCCCTGGATTAAGACCTCTTAGGAGTGGTCCAGGATGGACCCAAGGGCAGTCTCAGTGCTGGAACACGGATGCCCATCTCTCTTGGGCAAAGAGTTGCAGCAGAAACACACCAGTTACTGCAGAAAGGAACAGATGCCCCAGGTTGTGCATGGAGAGCCTTGGGCTGAAACTCCAGCAAGGACTGGGCTTTCCCATGCAGGGGTCAGATGTGAAGGGAACAGAGGTACTAGGAGATGAGTCCTTAAAAGGTGGCAATGAGGAGCTGTGGCAGTGGAGATGACAGATCTATGTTCCTTGTTAGTACCATGATTTTATAGGTGGCAATTAAAAATACTGAGCCTGAAAAACACAGAAGAGCATAAAGGAAAAATGCCATGGGATAGGACACCTAATTTTGTTTTTAAATGTGTTGATTTTTACCAGCTACGTGATATGCAGTATCTAGTTTAACTGAGCACCCTGATTTCTACACAGCCATCCCTGATATCTCTGAGGTTCGGGGCCAAGAACTGCTTGGCCAGCGGCTGCCTGTGAGTACAGAGCTGCCTGTGGGTGTAGGAGAGCCAGAGTGGAGTTTGACTTGGTCCTCCCACTGCAGGATTCCTGTGCCACGTGCCCCTTTCATAAGAAGGGCAGGGGCCTGGCCCTGGCTCCACCTCTGGCCTGCCCTTCCAGCCAGATCCGTTGAGCCGAGCGCCTGGTGTGCAGGAGCTCTAGTGGGTTGTCTGTGGACCTTGCTCTCCAGCCTGTGGAGGCACCCTCCTTCGTCCACCCCGTCCCCCGCGGAGCCCCAGGATTGAGGCTCCCAGGGCCTGCAGCTCCTCCTATTTCCCCTCCTAGCCCCTCCCCTGCCTTGCTGGAGCTCAGCCCTGACTACAAACACATTCTAGAGGCTGAAATGGCTGCTGGCTGCCGAGGGCTCGGCAGGGTCGTGGGGGCCTTAGCTGGCCCTGCTAGGAGCCGAGCTCCCTCGGAATCTGGGGGACACGTGAATGCTGAATACGATGCGGTGGTGATAGGAGCAGGTAAAGCAGAGGAGTCGCCGCCCTGGGGAGTCAAGCAGCCCCACGCTGAGGCCTGGGGGAGGGGTGTTCATGGAGCCTTGCTGCCCGCTGCTCTGGGCACCACTCGGCCAGAAGTTTGGCTAAGTCAGGCTCAGAGGACCCTCTGCCCTGGGAGTCAGGATCCTGCAGTTCTGGTGCCAGCTCATGCTGTGTGCTCCAGGGGAAATACCCGCCCTCTCTGGTCTTAAGCCTTGCCATCCAACATGAGGAGGAAGGAGCTTGGCGCTTCCCTGTGTCTCCTGAAAAACAAGCAAAATCATAAAAGTTGCCCAGAATCATAAAGACAGGAAAAAATATATATAACTGAGCTCCGAAAATGCAATGGTATCCCCACATAGGGTGATGGCCCCACTGCCTTTCCCCCAGACTGACGTTTGGAGTCTACCGAAGAGGTCCTGCAACATTTTGCAGGAAGCCTGTTCAATCTTTTTTTCCCTGTGCTGCAGATTGAACCCAAGGTCTGTGTATGTTACCACTGCACTACTAAGAAACCCTTTTTGGTTTGAAGCAAGTTTTTTTTGTTGTTGTTTTAAATTTTAGGGAAGGGTCTACAAGAGTGTTCAGGATCTCACTACTAGATTGGACTTTAGTGATCCACCTATTTGCAGCCTCCCAAGAGCTGGGATTACAGGTGGACTTTAGTGATCCGCCTATTTGCAACTTCCCAAGAGCTGGGATTACAGGCGTGCGCCACCACACCCAGTCCCAATTGCCATCTCAATTGGGGATAGGCAGGCCTGGGGATCGAACCCCTGGTCCCTGTGCCTGCTTACAAATGCTTTAATCTGCTGAGCTATTTGGCCTGCCCTTGAAGCAGGGTCTTGCCAAGGTTGGTCTCCAGCGTGCAGTCTTCCCATCTCAGCCTCCTGAGTGGGTGGGATTACAGGCGTGCGCCATTGGAAAGGGTTGCCAGGTGAACCTTAGCAGAATACTGTCTTTCATTTTTGCCAAATTCAAGTAGCCAGCCTGCCATTGCCTTCACTGGCAGAGAGAGCCAGGCATGGTGGCGCATGCCTGTAATCCCAGCACTTGGGAGGCTGAGGCAGGAGGATTGTCGTGAGTTCAAGACCAGCCTAAGCTACAAAATGAACTTAAGGCCAGCCTGAACTGCACAGTGAGACCCTGTCTCAAAAAAACAAACAAACAAAAAAAAGAATCTATGAATCTATGGAGAGTTGTGAAAGGAATGCTTGACTTTTCATTTATTTGAAGGAATAGAGCAAAAGTGAAACATTTCTTCTTGAATGATTACCATGACTTTGTTCAGTCAGAAAATATTTTTCTGGTACTGCAGGAATATTTTCTCCATTTTTGGTGCTGTTTATTCCCTGTGGAACAGTTCCAGACTCAAGAGGCTTGGTTAAATTTAACCTGTGTCACTGTCTTAAGCCTGACAGTCAGCAGAACAGTAGATCCAGCCCTGATGCGTGCCCTCGCTGACACCTGCTAAGCGTGTCCCCACAGCCTTGGCCTTTCCCTACTACGAGTCAGCTTACACATGGTGCAGGAGAGAGATGCAGCGGCACATACCTTGGTGTCCACTACTCGGGCACAGTGGCAGGTGTCTGGCCACAAGAGTATAGACCGTTGGCAAATGTAGTTAAACAATTTAAAAGTAGTGAATTTGGGGTAGTTATTGTCTTTGATTTTAATATCATATATTTGATAGGAAACCTCTATAACTTATTTTTTAACAATGGCTGATTGATAGACCCCTGGGTGGTGGGTACAGTGGGCTCAGGAAGTGCAGCACCTCTGAGCCTAGGAGAAGCCCCCGACCCCTTCCTCTGGGTCACAGCCTTGCCGCTGGCTCTTAATGGGCAGTGTAGAGCCTGAGGCACCAGCGGCCTTGGGGATCACCCACGCTTGTGTGTGCACCTGGTGCCAGAATTCTCCCTTCATGTGACTTCATTAGGTGGGAATGTACCTTGAAGCCTGACTAAAGGCACTTAGGCCTGAGGGAGGACAGAGTGCATCTTAGAGGTAGCCTTGTGTCTGAGTTTCTGAAGTCATCAGTACCTGTCAGCCTCTTCAGAGAGCCCCTGATTCCACCATGTGACCAAATGTGCCCAAGAATGACCTGAGGAGCATACTAAAATGCAGGTTCCTGACCTTCTTTGCAGGTGTTCGGGGCTGTATGTGTCATTAGAATATGTACCCCCACGAGTGCCATGACCCTGTGGCAGGCAGCTGCAGAACCTATGCCAGGCCAGCACCTGTCAAGGTCCTGCTGCCTGAGGAGCATGCTCTGCAGGAATTTTGGAGCCTTCTGAGCTGCTGGACCCTCAGCGCTTGCCATGTAGTTCTGTTTGTGCATCTGTGGGCTTACACACCGTGGCTAAACTGGAGACCCAGTTACCTGGAAGATGTTAGTTTTCCAAGATTGATAATCACTACTAATTAAGAGATTAATAGCTCCCATATTGATTGCAGGCCTGCTTTCCTGTAAGGTCCTCGGCATCTTCTCTGTTCCAAGCATGCTAGGGAGTGCGAGGCTCCTTCCTCATTGTTAAATGCCTCTCTGAGGGCTGCACCAAGGTAAGCAGTAAAGCCAGCATGAGCCCAGGGCTGTCTGACTTGAACTTGTGGCATTCACGGAAGGAAGGGCTTCTCAAGCTGCAAGTTCATGAGTCCACCCGGCATGTTTTTTAACCTTTTATAGAAAAAAATTTCTGTACTTTTAGAGAAATATAACCAAATAGATTGTTACATACTTATCACATTATGAAAATTAATATTAGTTTATAAAATTTATTTCAATGAAATATACTTATGGAATCTGTACCAGATCCTGGTATAAGGTGCTTCTCATATTCAAAGGGGTTTGAAAACAGATTTGATTAATGAATGAGAAGTTGGCTGAATGACCCCAAAATTCTGGGAGTTTCCATGTAGGAAACTTAAAACTGACCAAGCTGTAAAAATGTTTCATTGTGGGCTGACGAGATAGCCCAGCAGACTAGGTGCGTGCTTAGGCAAGCACAGGGACTGGGGTTCAATTCCTAGTACCACATACAGTGCTGGCCCTGCTCCGGGATGCACTGAAACTGGCCACCGAGACCGGGCATGGTAGCACATGCCTGTTATCCCAGCACTAGAGAGGCTGAAAACAGGAGGCTTACTACAAGTCCAAGCTATGTAGGAAGACCCTGCACCAAACACATAATTTCAAAAAAGTTTCATTGTTTGGACCATTGCCACTCCCTTGTTTATGAATATCTGTCATATTAACAGCATTTCATTAGAGTTAATATTGGTCCATGCTCAGAAGTCATGGCCATCTACTGACGAAATTAAAGATTCAGGCCATCTATCTAACCAAGGACATAAAGAACCAACCTGCAGGCTGGCTGGCAGCCGCTGGGGCCTGTCTCTGCCTGCAGGTGATTCTCCACTATGCACTGCTTTTTTGCCTGAGTAAGGAAGTAAGGGAGGGGAGAGCCTAGCTCAACTCAGCCTGGATCAGGGAGCAGGAGTGAGCAGAAAGTATGAACACACCAGGCTGTCAGGGAGCAGCCAGGAAAGGGGCTGGGAGCTGGCACTTAACACACTTCCCAGGTGGCTTTGAACTTGTCAGGGGTGGAGGCACTCACTGTGGAACAAGAGACCCCCAAAGCTAGGAACAGCCTTCCTCACATTTTTAGGGAAAAAAAAAAAACTATATGACAGAAAACTGCCCGATCAGCTTGCACCCTTAAACAGACCTTTTTGTGGCATTTTGGAGCACTGCAGACTGGTGAAGACGTCTGTGTGGGAAAGCCCTCCTGGGCCCTTTGTAAGCCACACTTGGACCAAACAAAGGACACAGCAGCAGCTCCCTACCCAGGCAGCACCACCCAGATGTCTGTGCACAGGGGCCCCTTCTGACAGGCACTTGGATGAAACCCCAGGCAGCCATGGGCTTCTCCTTACCTCTCACTCCAGCATGGAGCTACTGACCAAGTCAGAGGGCAGCATTCTTTTCAAGCCAGCACAAGAACTGGAGTTTTCTGACTCCTAAATTGGCTGTGTCCCCTTCCAGGTGCAGAGTGGAAAGAATCACCAATGCTTTTCTTGAACTGGGTCTGGGACGCATGATCCTGCTCTGCTAAGGGGTGTGTGCATCTGTCCACTGACCAGTGACGTTCTCCCCCTCTCTCCCATCTCATTGCAGGACACAATGGGCTGGTGGCTGTGAGTACTTCCCTCTTGGTCCCATGTCACTGGCCTTGGAGCCCATGACTCTCAGCACTGAAGCACAGCATGAGGAAGCAGGCAGGCAGGATTAAAGCCCAGGACAGCTGTCAGTGTTGCCAGTGCCCAGCAAGGACTGGCCCAGTGTGCATCTAGGGCCAGCTAGGGACATATCACAGTTCCCTCCTGTCCTGTCCTAAGGCACATGGTCCCCCGTGCCCTGTGGGAGGACAGAGAGCACTGAGAGGTGTGCCAATGAAAAGTGGGAAGGTGCATGCCCATGACTGGCCCAGAAGAAGCAGGCAAGCCTGAGCGCCAGGATGGGGTGGGCTATGATTGCAGGCTAGGGATAGTCCTTGTGGAGAGGGACTGAGCTCCCCAGCAAGACACAAGTGGTGTACACTCTGAGCACCTAGCTGCTGTGTGTCCAAAGTGTGCCCTGGCACAGTGAGGACCCCCACTTCATAGAGGGGCCAGGGACCCTGTGACCAGCACAGCTGACTTATAGACCCCATGCTAGCTGGCCAGAGTTGCCCCCAAGCTGTGCTCTCCCTGAGTCCATGCTCCTTGAAGAAGTCACTGACAATCAGTGGCCACAGAACAAATGCAGATGATAGGGGAACTTGGAGGAACAATGTGAGGTGTCAGGGACACTTGCTAACCCTTCATACCTTGCCTGATGTATCAGTTTTAGTTGAGCATCCTTCAGTAATTTTACATCACTATGGGCTTGTGTCCCACCTCTCCCACTTTCTATCTGCACAGGGTAAGGTGGGGCAGGCACATAGCCTTTCTAAGCCACAGCAAAATGGGAATAGTGGCTGCCACCTCGTAGAGATGCTATGAAGGTGACAGTGGGCAGCACAGGCCTGGCTGGCACATTGAGCATGGCACAAGTGGTGGCTCTTCATGGACATGTCCAACTCAAGGAAGGCTAATGTCAATGCCTGTCCTCCAAAGGGTACCAGGTCACAAGTGGTTGCCCAAGTTGAGCTTACTACTCATTGCAGCAGAGGAGATGCATGCCAGGGGCGTGTCTTCTCAGTACAGAGTTGTCAGAAAGAGCCCAGGACAGGATGTGAGCTTTGGTTGGATAGCTTGGGGAAAGGCCTGAGAAGGTGGGGCTTTTCTCCAGATTAAGCACGCTTTCAGAAACTGAGGACGGTTGTAGGGGAAATAGCTCAGCAGGCAAAAGTGCCTGCCTGGCAAGCACAGGGTTTGATCCCAGGTACAAAAAAAAAAAAAAAAAAAAAGTGAATCTTTGGGAATCTCTGTCAATCTCACCAAGACCTTACTGGATACGGACATTAGTAACTGGTGAAGGAGGAGCAGGCATTCATTTTGTCTAAGCAAGGAAGTATTTGGTATCTTGTGGATAGCACAGAACCCTTGATTTTGTCTGGGTTTAGTCACAGCCACAGTGGGCTTGCTGCCTCTCATCATGGTCCCAGAATAGCTTCGTGTGAAGTTGTTGTTCTGTGAGATAGCTTATCTCTAATAGGGCAGTGTGCTTCCACCTACATGCCAGCCCCTTTTCCAGGTGTCAGAGACTGTGGCTGTTTGTTCTTAGTAGGATGTGTTAGGGTTACAGATCCTGGCCTCTGAGGGTCTGGGCTCACTTCCCAGCACCTGCATTCCTCTGCTGTGAGAGCCTGAGGTAAGTTGGTAGCCCCATTTGTCCTCAGTTTTCTCATCTGTGAAATGGGGAGAGCCACAGTGCCCACCTCTAGGATGGTGGAGTGGATTCAGAGAGGTACACTGACCGTGTCTGGATTATGGTGGCTGCTAAGTGAGCTTTTTCAGAAGTCTGATTTTTACACTTCACTCCCCTTGTTGTCACACTGGTTTGAGTGGCCATGCGGAGACCAGTGCTGATCATGGGACTGCAGGTCCAGGATGAGCTCAGCTGATTGATTCTCCACTAAGGGCTGGAGAAACTTAGCAGAAGCCCCTGCACCATTGTTTTCCTCAGAATAAAGTTCTGCTATGGCCTCAGCTTCACTGATTGCACAGCTCGTGTGCCAGGGCCATGTCAGATGCTTACTAGGAGCAAGCTCAGGTAATCCTCATAGCAGCCCTAAGCAGTATGTAAATTCTGCACTGTTTCTGCTGACCCCATCTTTTCACAAGGAAACTGAGGCCAGCTAGATCTAGTACTGGAGCTGCCCCAGCAGAAAGACAATGGGGAGCTGAACTTCTGCAGTCTGGCTCTGAGTGCCGAAGTGCAGCCTCCATGCTGCCTTTGCTGTGCTTCCTCCTGGAGGGGAGGGTCACTGAAGGGGGGCAGCTTGCGGTGTACGCACCCAGGGCACCCCAGCGTCTGAGGAGTTATCTTCAGCTGGGACACAGAGGGGAGCAGGCACAGCACAAACCAAAGGGGGCAGTGCTGAGACCAGTGGTCAGCCCACTGGTTGGCTGAAGGTCCCTGCAATCCAGAGGGATCAGGGGAGAACCCTGTGTGCCCCCAGGCTGCATACCTACAGAGACTGGGGGTGAACACGGTGGTCTTTGAGAGGCGTCATGTAATTGGGGGTGCTGCTGTCACTGAAGAAATCATCCCAGGTGAGCTCTGAGAAGCAGGGATGGGGGAGTGGGGAAGGGTGACCCTGAGTGACTCACTCATTCTCCTTTTGGTTCTAGGGTTTAAGTTCTCCCGAGCATCCTACCTCCTCAGCCTGCTGAGACCGCAGATTTACAGCGACCTAGAGCTAAAGGTAGAGCAGCCCCTGGGACTGACAGCAGTTCCACCCTCTCTACCCAGGATGGGTAGGGCTGACCCCCCCACACCTGAGGGCTCTCTTCTAGCCCTGAACTTCCTGTCCCACTGTCTCCTGCTGCATCTCACAGGTCAAATATTCTCTAGCCCACCAGTGTCTTTAAAAATGGGAAATTTTCACATAAAAATCTTTTGGAGAGTTTTTTTCTTTTTTTTTGGTCAACATGAGGTACTTGTTCTGCATGAAGACATTCAGCAGTGCCTTAGGCAGGCAGGTACCTTCCTTGGCCCTGACCCTGACATTCCCTGGTATCTTACTTGGCTCTAGTAGGACAACTGCCGAGAGCCTTGCATGCCAGATTCTGCAAAGCTGCCTTAGACTCAACCCCTGTTTCTGCCCCCGTGAGACTTGGAGCCTGTTGCCATTCTTGGCAGCGTGACCAGGACTTGCACCCTTTCTAGCCCTCTCCCCTTGCCCCTTGCCCCTTGCTCTATTTCTCAGCCTGCTCAACTCTTCCCACAGATTACCATGCCCTGCCCCTCCCTTCCCCTTCCAGACTTCTTCCCCTCCCCCTCCCCACCAGGGATGGTCCCTGGTGCTTCCTGGACAAGCAGCTGCCAGCTGCTGTGCTCTCTTAGCACCAAATTTGCTCCAAATTCAAAGTCTGGAATTAACATAACACTCCAGCTCTTGGCTGCTCTAATGGGTTCCTTTGGAGGATTCTGTGACCTAGGTAACTACAGAAGCCAGGGATGAGAAATTATTGAGGAAGAGAAAGTACCCTGGTAGAACTGGGTTCTGAATACAGTTAGAGAGCTAGGATTGGCCTGGGATCTCCAACCCACACCACACTATAGCTAAGGGTAATTTCTAAATATACCAGTTATTCAAGTTCTCAGATGTTGGGGCCAGAGGTGACCTTTGTCCCTCCCTTCTCCTACTGATCTTCCAGGTTTCAGCCATATTCCTTCTAGTCCTGTTTTACTATAGAAACTTTAAACAGATTGGTAAGAAGGAGCTGGAGACCGTTAGAGAAGTGGACATTTCCAAATGTTCTTGCTCAGAAGTCTAACTCTGGAGAGACAGTGGGATGCAGAAACCAGCATTGTACAGCCAGCATTGTACAACCTCCCCAGGTCATTCTAAAACAGGACAGTCCCAGTCACAGCTGGGAACTCCACCTTTCAAATCCCTGTGTCACTTGGTCTCTGTTCTGCCTTTTGCAAGAAGTCCCACCTGGAATGACTAGGAATGCTGAAGGTGACACAGGTAATCAGAGAATGGGTTCTGGTTTTGTTTTTTAAGAAAATATCATGCTCCAAACAAGTCTCGTGGAGGTCATCAAAGGCTATTTAAATGTCCCTTCTGACTCTATCTGATTAAAACTTTTAGGAATGACAAAGTCACCATTTTGAAGAAAAAGTCTAGAATCAGTCAAAAATTACTTATATTCAATTACCTATGAAATAATAATTGAAATAATTTCTGGGTCCCATATGAGGAAGGTTTGTTGTATATCTATCTGACATTCCTAAGCACTGGCTCTTCTGGGTTCTGGGAGAGGCCCTTGGGATACAGGGGTGAACTCTGAAGTAGTAACAGAACTTCAGGTAGGGTAGGTGGCAGAAAGAAAAGAAAAGAAGCAATGTGGTAAGGAAAGTGTGGAGGGCCCAGCCTACACTGATGACCTGGAAGTCCTTCCTCAAGGGGTGATGGGTGAACTGGCCAGCATAGTACAGCATCTAAGCAGAGTTCCAGCCAGAGGGAAGTGGAGGTTGACAGGCTGCGGCAGGCATGAGCAGAAGGTAGATCGGTGTGCCAAAGCAGACCAGTGACAGGAAGAGGGCACTGGATGTAAGGAGAGGCAGGGGACAGCTCAGACTGGACCTTGCAAGCTATGGTGAGTGGCCTGCATTTTATCCATGTGCAGTGAGAAGCTAGCTTAATCAGAAAGTGGAATATGGGATTTGATCTTTATAAAAGTTTCATTACCATCTGGGTGGTAATGAAGGTTGCAGGTGAAGTTAGCAGGTAGATCCATGAGACAGCTGCTGCAGCACCTCACAGGACAGCAGCTTGACCCAAGGCAGCATACAGAAAGCAGTGGATCGTGTGTGCAGTAGACGCTGGCAAGGACGGCTCTGGTTGGGATGCCAAAGGGGAAGAGAGGAACTCAGGATGCTCCTGGGGTTTAACAGGTACATTGTACTAAGGAAACCAAGCTGAAAGATCCTCTAACTTGGAGTCCAATTTCTATCTTCATGTTAAAAAAGACATGAAGTTCTCCCACTCTAGCCCATCTTCTGTTCAGAATGTCGTCCACAAAATGCTCGGATCTGTCCACCTTGCCCATCTGGAGCATCTCTGGTCTCGACAGTTCCAGCTATACTTGTTGGAAAAGGGTTATTGTGGCCTCTGTGTCACTCTAACGCCGGCCTCATTTCTGTCCCTTGGGGGTGCTCCTGCCTGCAGTGTGGCCTTCACCTCTCTAGTCAGCAGAATGCTGAATAGAATCCTGAATCTCCATGTGGGTGATGCAACAGTGAGCAAAACAGACAGCGCCCCTCACCTCATAGACCTTCTCTTCTCAGGAAGATGAAGAAACATATATATAATTAGCCATGTTAAGGACAAGGGCTGTGGAGAACAGTGATGCAGGTTGAAGGGACAGGAAATGCTGGTATGGTCAGGGGAGGCCTGCTAATAAAGGACAGTTGGGCAGAAACCTTAAACAAGTGAGGGCCCACATCACAGGCAGGGAAAAGAAGTCTCTAGACCTGGCCAACATAAGGCTCACTTCAGTTAGCAGTCTGGGTCCCTTTTGTTGTGTCTTGTGTCTCTGTAGAGAAGTAAAGGTGCTCTGGCAAATTTCCATGTACAGGTCAAGCCTCTGTAAATCAAATCATGTTTTAAATACTTCCAAGGAACTTCTAGCTAAAGTGACCCTGGAATAAATCAGTCTTCAAAATAAATAAAATTCTTGATGTAAATAATGTATCTACATTAGATGTACGGATTTTTACATAACCATTGTTTTATGTATCTCTAAGCTTTAATTATTCATTTCTGAAGTGGGGCAGTTATAGATTATTTCTGAAATCCAGGGGTGAGAGTCACAGCAGTATGGTTTTGAAACTTAGATCCACCTGCTGCAGTGAACTGGAACCAGTTATTTAACATCTCTTAATTTCTAACACAGTACTTGCACGAAGAGGGTAACAGTAGCTACAGAGAGGTGCTGTGAGGTGGTTGTAAACCATGGTACAGTCCATGGCACAGGAAAAGCGTGGTGGGGCGTGGTGTGGTCTGTCACTGAGTGCCTTGGCAAGAGGAGTTTTTAAAAACTGAAGAACCAGGACCCTGTCCGTACCTTAGGAATGGCCACCCAACTGATTACACAAACATGATTAGAGAAAGGTCAACAGCAGACGCTATAAATCCCTAAAATGTTGCCTGCATTTTCTGTGCTTTGCAGAAACATGGGCTGCGGCTTTATCTTCGAGATCCCCACTCCTTCACCCCCATGCTGGAAGAGCGTACAGGGAGCAAGATGCCCAGGTCCCTTCTGTTGGGCACAGACATGGCAGAGAACCAGAGACAGATCGCCCAGTTCTCACAGAAAGACGCCCAGGTAGGAAGAGTGACGAGAGACTAAGCTCCTCTTCACCCATCAACCTAGAAGAGACTCTTCAAAGGACAGACTGGTGGGACTTGTTCTAGAACACAGTGTCCAAAGGCCATAGGGGCTTGCACAGGGCATCTGTTCTTCCCCAAAAGGCTCTGGTCTGAACTAGCTTTTGATCTCAGGCTCTGTGGGGAGAAGAGATGGAGGGCAGTGATTAAGGCCCTCAAACCTGTGCCTGCTCAGCATGGGGCCGCTGTCCAGATGGCCTCCGCATGGTGCATTTCCAAAGAGAACCCCTTGGTGTTTACATTTGCTGTGTGTGCCTTAGGTCCCCCCTGCTTTCAGACAGAATCCTGAGTGGTTATCCACATGAAAGCCACAGAGGAGGATGAAGGGCAGATGAGAGACAATGAAGGGTAAAATGAACTGGATCAGGACCTTAAAATATTCATTGAATCTGACATCAATCCTCCAACACCCAAGACAAGGAAGTGTGTGTGATGGTGTGCAGATATGTGAAAGAAAGAATCGTGCGTGCTGTTGTCTTGGGTTGCAGTCTAGGAGTTGGTTGGGTAACGTTGTGCAGATGAGCCTTTGCATAATATGATGGGCCTGATGTGCTGGGCTTGGGGGGGAGGGAAGATTCTTTGAATGGCCTAATATAAGCTATAGCATGAAATCAGATCTTGATGGAGACATTTTTATAAGAACCTAGGTTAGTATAGTCCCTGTAAATTGCTTTGTTTTCTTAACTGAGTATTTGGTAAACCCCAAAGCACCACAGACTCGCAGTGCCTCTCAGCCAGAGGTTTCTAAAGTTGGCTGGTGAGTTGGCTCATGTGAGCAGCTTCGCTCATCCCAAGTGCTTCTCATCTGACCGTTCTGTGCACTGGCCCAGGGACCATGGCCTTTACTGCCTTCCAGACCCTTCCTGTTGCAGATGCCTTAGGCAGGAGTCAGCACAGCACGGCTCTGGCCCTGCCTGTTAGTTGGGGGCTGGGTCTCACTTTCTATCATAGAATATAAGGAGCCCCATTTTGTCTTTGCAAGTGGTCATTTTAAAGGCTTGCTCTAGAGAAAACTGTTCCACTTCATTCTTAGCAGGACTTCTCAGTGTTCTTCAACACAGAATCTTCCTTTATATAATGTACTGTAGTCCCACTGGGCCATTCCTGAGTGCAGCTGGGCCCATGGTTGAAAGCTCTGGTGTGAGAGTCAGGCGGGCTTTCAAAGCACAGGCCCCTGTTCCTGCCCCATGACTGGTCTGGTGGAGGGAGGGTGGGCGTCGGGAACCAGCTCAGGATGAGAGGATGCAGACTTGTGCTTCCAGGGCTTGGGGGGGGGGGGATCTGTCATACTGAGAGATGAGGAAAAAACCTGCTTCCTGGAGTTTAAAGAGGGACTAACTTCTACCAGTAATGTGTGGAAAGACAAAGAGAAAACTTCCCACATTATCACAGCACCCACACCCTCAGCTACTTGCCAGTTTTCTGTGGCTACTTTGGCCTACACACACCCTTTCCCTGGTAGCCTAGGTCTCTGTGGCCTCCCCTACACCCTCTTCCTGGTGCTGCTGTCAACATGGATGTGGGGGTGCCAGGCCTCAGCAGGACCAGGCCAAGCTACACAGGAGAGATGAAGCCTTAGGAGCCATCAGGGCTCTGCCATGGAGTGTGGTGGCCATGTGGGAGGACATGGGGGACAGGACATGGAGCTGCTGGGATTTGGGACACAGGAGCCTTGAGCTAGAGCTCTGTTCCAGGTCTTTCCGAGATATGAGGAGTTCATGAGCCACTTGGTTCTGGCCATTGACCCTCTGCTGGATGCAGCCCCTGTGGACATAGCGGCCTTCCAGCACCACTCCCTGCTGCAGAGGCTGAAGGCACTGTCCACCCTCAAGCCTCTGCTAAAGGCAGGTGAGTCCATCAGGATGAAAGCAGTGGCTTTCATGTCTGTGGGTGGGGAGCTGTTTTCTTGACATAAATCTGAACCTCCAAGAAGCTGCCACTCATGCCCAGGTAGTAGACTGTGTCCTGAGTCCCCCTAGAGCCCGCACTGCATCAAGGTCTCAGGCTGGTGTGGATGGAACCCATCCTGGACAGAGGGTTCATCAGTGTCACAGAAATGGGCTCCCCCCAGGCAATGCCCTTGCAGAGTACAAAGTATGGGAATAACATACACGTTAACATTTTTCTGAAAGTAGTTCTAGTATGCGTCCATGCCTATAGGCTGGCAAATGTGTGCATGTGCCACTTAATCTTCACAATACCCCTTGTGAGATGCAACTCCTGTTGTACAGATAAAGAAGCAAGTTCAGAGACATTAAAAGGAGGTCTGAGGCCATGCAGAAAGATCTGACATGTCCACCATGCTGACCTGCCTCCCGCCCCACCACTCTCTGATCCCTAGGCCCATGTCCAAGTGTCTCCTCCCAGCCTGACTTACTTGATATCCTGTGGGTTTTGTGTTCCAGGCCACATCCTTGGGGCCCAACTTCCCCAGTACTACCAGGTCCTCACAGCTCCCATTACCAAGGTCAGTGCCTGCCAGCCTCCGCCTGACCTACAGCTGGCACCTCCCCTGCCATCCGGGCCCCTGAAGCCTTCCTGCAACTTTGCTGTCCAGGTGCTAGACCAGTGGTTTGAGTCTGAGCCTCTGAAAGCCACTCTGGCAACAGATGCTGTGATTGGTGCCATGACAAGTCCCCACACTCCAGGGAGTGGGTGAGTGAAGGCCAGCAGAAGCCAGGCAGGTTCCCCAGGAAGGACAAGGGTCGGAGCAGCAGCAACCAGCATTCACTGAGCTCACTCTGAGCCAGACACTGCACTTGAGCACGTTTGTATGGGAATGAAAAGGTGAAGGGCTTGAGCTCACTTAAAGGCTTGTGAAAAGGGCTGGGTGGGGACAGAGAGGCTCAAGGGACAAGACAAAAGTGATATTGAGACCTAAACCTTGGGATGTGGAGTCTCATTTCCAGAACCTGGTTTTATGCTCTGTGCTTAGATATGTGCTGCTACACCATGTGATGGGTGGCCTGGAGGGAGTGCAGGGGGCCTGGGGATACGTCCAGGGTGGCATGGGTGCCCTCTCTGATGCCATTGCAAGCTCAGCTGCTGTACATGGGACAAGTATTTTCACTGAAAAGGTGAGTGCCTCCCCCTCCCTGACTATTGACAAGGCTACAGAAAGTCGAGTTGGGAAGCTCCCTTGTTCTCCTGATGGAAACAGTAGAGCTTAAAACCTAGACACTCGTCTGCTGGTGCACTCTGCAACAGCAGAGCAATGGTCAGGGACATCCCAGTTTTTCTGACCAGTCACTAAGCCACACTGGGAACAGGGCTTCCTGGTGGGGAGTGTCAAGGCTTACCCCAGAAGCTACCAAGTTTGGAGGGCTGGGTCCGGTGCAGCACAAATGTGGGAATCCAACCAAAGTCAACCTGAGTCTTCCTTCCTGGGCTTCCCGGGCCTCTTACTGGTGGGCTTCAGACAGTGGCCAAGGTGCAAGTGAACAGCGAAGGCCATGTTCAAGGAGTGGTGTTGGAGAACGGCCAGGAGGTGAGGAGCAGAGTGGTGCTGTCCAGCGCATCCCCTCAGGTCACCTTCCTGATGCTGACACCACAGGTGAGCCAAGTGTGGGAGGACCGGAACACGAGGCACCTGGGATCCAGGACTGCATGAGGGTGGGTGAGAAGGTGCTGTTTCCTTTAGGAAACCCCTGACTGAAGGGAGCAGGTAATGGGCAGGTGACAAATGGGAGAAGCGGTGTGGGTAAGGAGGACGATTCAGGGAGGTGAGGTGACCTAGGCCGTGCAGCTGGCAGTCGCTTGCTGAGCTGGCGCTAGAATCCATGTCTGATCTTCTGTCTACTGTCCTGATTTCCATTTGCTCACCAACTTTAATTCCACTGCCTATGTCCAAGATATGTCACCATATAGATGTTACAGAACAACCAATCACAAAGCTTCTGGGCAGATAAGAAGTAGTAGCTGGCAGACATGAAGAGTTCAGTAGATCTTGGCTGAGTTCCAGTGGTCTGGGCTTGCTTGGGCACCTATAGTCAGCAGTGGTGCCGCGACCAACTCTGTTGTGCTTCCTCATCTGCCCGGGGATTGGCTGGCCCAGGCTAGCTGAGGACAGTTCAGGAATGACCAACGCAATCTGACTGTTCTGCACGTGCCTCTCAGCCTGTTAGCTCCATAGTCCAGGCCTGTTCTGAGGCCTGGCAGAGAAGCCAGCAAGCTCAATCATGCAAAAGACATATTTATTCCTCTATTTATATCTTATTTTCTAACGTTGGCCAAAGCAAGTTTCATAGCTAAACCCATAGTCAGAGTGAGAAGCACTCCAAAGTTATAGGGACAAGGGACGTTCACATAGGGAGAGCTGAGAAATTGGTGCAAGTATTGCAATGGGCCACACTCTCTGTCCCCAGAAGATCACTGGGCAACTCCTCAGGGCAACAGCACTCTTTCTTAAAATGTTTGCACTAACAAGATTTAACAAACATCAGTGCAGTGCATCTGTGAAGTTAAGCAAGTAGATATCAAGACTTCCAGAGCTTATAGACTAGAAGAGCAGCAAACATGGGAGCTGCTTCACTGCAAGGCTGCTGACAGAGCTCAGAGAATGAAGTGGTCAGCTGAGAGGGGGGCCCTGGGCTGCCTTCACCGAGGAGGTAGCCTGGCTAGCTCTGGAGGACGTTGAGGATTTCCACAGAGTTTGAGGGACTGGCCTGAGCAAAGGAAAAAGGTAGCTTCCTTTGGTGCCTTGGCCATGCTTGGGCCTTCAGAGAGACTTTCTGCTGCAGGAGTGGCTTCCAGAGACATTCATAAAGAGAATCTCCCAGCTGGATACCCAGTCCCCTGTTACCAAGATCAATGGTAAGAACACCTGATTGCAGGACTGAGTCTTTTGATACTGTCTGAGTGGGTAGCCTTCATGTAAGGAAAGTCCAAGCATACCACCTCCACCTGCTGGCCTCCAGCCTGCCCACCCCCCCCCTCCACCCCTGACTGAAGGTGAAACACTTCTTCACACTTTTAGGCTTGCAGTCCACTTGTGAGTGAGCAAGGTGATGACTGTATAGTGAAAGCCCTATACAGTCAGAGACCTGACCCTCCTCTTTGTTCCCTCAGTGGCTGTGGACAAGCTGCCCAACTTTCTGGCAGCCCCTAATTCTCCCAGAGGCCAGCCGCTTCCCCATCACCAGTGCTCCATCCACTTGAACTGCGAAAACACCCACCTCCTCCATCAGGCCTTTGAAGATGCCAAGGGTGGCCTGCCTTCCCGCAGGTCAGTGTGCTCAGGATTGGCATCCCCTGGAGGTTCTGACACAAGGGCCAGGTTGGGCAGTGACCACCCAGACACAGCGGGGCTCTTCAGCTTGGAAATGAGCCTTTCTGATGACCTAGGATCTGCCTCATTCCATACCTAGAATCCAAGAACAGGAAGTGTATCCCAGGTAAGCAATTTGTGGAGTGGGGAGCAGGACCTGTCAGGGATTGTTACAAGCAGCAGAAGAGCAAGCCCTACAGCAGACAGTGCTGGGGCTGGGAAGAGGAGAAGATGCTTTCTAGGAGAAAAACTGAGGCTCTCTGACACAGAGGCCTCACAATAACACTTGCTGCCCCTAGTGGGCACCCTCCTCTATGCTGTATAAGCTGCCTTTGTGCAAAGCTTCTACAAGCATTCCTGCATTAGCCACAGCTGTGTCTGTCCTTCCAGGCAGATAGGGACACTATGAGCCCCACACATTTCCATCCTGTTCAACAGATAGAAGGCCTAGTCATACTGGGCTCTGTTCTAGGTGTAGGTCAGAGGCATAAAAGAAAAAAGCTAATGGCTCAGATATTTATATTTTATGATAGGGAAAGTGTGGCCCTAGGGAAGGATGCAGGGCAAAACGCTGGGAACATCCCTTGGTAAATGTTTGGGGATCCCCACTCTGTGCCAGGCAAAGATGACAGCAAAGGCTCAGTTGCTGACCTTGCATGAAGAGAAGGTAATTCATGAGGGTGTATCAGTGACAAGCACAATGGACAAAACCAGGCTGGAAGGGGAGGGTGTGCTGGGTAGGAGGCCCAAGCAGCGGCCTCTCTGATAACATGACTTTTGAGCAGAGAACAGAGAGGACAGCATACAGGTCTTGATGGTTTTGAGGGAGGAACATCCAGGAACAAGGACGGTCAGTTGCAAAGGCTGGGACTGTGTGGCTGTGTGGAGGTAGAGGGTGAGGACGCAGAGGCTGGGAGAAGCAACCAGAGCAGCTCGGTCCTCTCAGGTCTCTGCTCCTGACTCCTCCAGGAGAGTTTCACAGAGCTTGGCCTGTGCTTTAGAAAGACTACCCTGGCTGCTGTGTGGATGGAAGGGAGGGGCATCTGTGGCTGATGGTCACTGAAGCTGAAGCCAAGGGAGAAAGAGGATGGTGGCTGGGACCAGAGGGGGAGCAGGCATGGGAGGTAGCTGAGTACTGGCTCTAGGCGAAGGTAAAGCTGGCCGGATTTGCTGATGGGCAGGAGCCAGGTGAATGGAAAATCACCGCTGTGGCCTTACAGTGACCCAGCATCAGTGTTGACCCAGAAACGTTACTGTGTCTCCAGTCACCTCCAAGTGGCTTCTAGCCCAGCTCCTCAGGCCAGCCCTTGCCTCTCCCCATGCACTGCAGGCCCATGATTGAGCTCTGTATCCCATCCTCGCTGGACCCCACACTGGCTCCTCCCGGCTGCCACGTGATCTCCCTCTTCACCCAGTACACGCCCTACACACTGGCGGGAGGCAAGAACTGGGATGAGCAGGAACGAAATGCTTATGCAGACAAAGGTAAAGGGAGCCCACACAGCTGCCACGTGACCCCAGGAGAACCTGTCCTTCTGATTGCCTCTTCAGGGATAAATATGTACATGTGCGGTCCCAAGGGAACCTCCTAAGACCAAGATGAATTTCTGCTGGGGTCAGGCACTGGGCTAAGAAAGCCAAAAGAACAAGTTGCTCTCAGGTGACAGTGTGATCAGGGACATCAACAAACTAGTCACTGCAGCACTGTGTGTTTTGCTGAACCAAAGGGGGGAGCCAGTGAGCCAGAGAGAGAAGGAAGGTTTTCAAAGGAAGGGACCCTTGATCTGGATTTTAAAGGATGAATATTTGTTGGCCAGAAAGTGAAGGGCATTCCAAGCACAAAGAAGCAGCTTAAGCAAAGGAATGAGATGAAAAATATTTTGCATTTTCCAAACACAGTTTTGTGTTTAGGTTTGTGCTAAGGAGATGAGAAAAAGCCTTTGTGATGATGACATGTTTCTGCCTGTGGACTAGTTAGTTTTTTACTTATTGATGTCTTTAACAAACTCTTTAAAGTGTGTAGTATAGTGGATTTTGGTAAATTTACATGGCTGTGCAAGCATAACACCTGCTCTTCTTTTTCCCAATACCATCTTGTCTCCTACTATTGGACATGCAGTATTTGACTGCATCGAGGCCTATGCCCCTGGCTTCAAGGACTCGGTGGTGGGCAGAGACATCCTCACACCGCCAGATTTGGAGAGAGTCTTTGGGCTTCCTGGAGGGGTGAGTAGGAGCCTGAGGTCTCAAATCACTCGTGCCCTCCCTCCCCTTCCGGGCTCTGCCCTTGCAGCTCTGCCTGGCCCTCCCTTGGAAGAGAAAATGGTGGCAGAGACCATGGTAGAGAGGGGACAGAGTGGTAACCAGAGCTGAAGAACAGGAGGTGGGGTCATAGAGACACAGGGATGATGTGAGATGATCCACAGGACGCGACCCTTCTGCCTCAACACCCATGGCATCCTCTCTCCTGTGAATCCCATCAGAAGGCATCCTCCTCGAGGAACCAGGCCCTTGCTGCTCCTCAGTTGTAAGATTAAATCTGTGGCTGCTGTTATAATCAGAAGTAATTCATGCGGAACCAGAATAGCAAACGCAGTTTGGGACAACGAGCCGAGTAGACAGCTGTAGTATACCTGCTTCAGGCTGTACTCCAGAGTAATAGTGATGAAAAATGGCATGGTACTCAAAGAAAAGCAGATGCAGGAATCAGTGGAACAGAACTGGGGTACGGCATTTCTCCAGGCGCAGTCAGATGTTTGACCTTTGACAGAGGTCAAAGGTCTCCACCTAAGGCATACAGTGGAGAAAGGATGGCCTGTTCAACAAGTGATCCTGGGAAAACTGGTCCTCTATGCACGGAAGATTAAAACTGGACCCTTATCTCTTAACATCTACTAAACTAAAATCAAAATGGATGAAAGATTTTTTTTTATGAGCAGAATAGATTTATTGAGAGAAAGCTCCTGTCCCCGAGAGAGGGACAGGAGGGGGGTCCCGAGTGGGTGGTCCCCCTTGGATGAAAGATTTAAACATTAAAACAAAAACACTAAACCCCCTAGAAGATAAAATAGCTACAACACTTGGAGGCATGGGTGTTGGACAGGACTTTCTAAACAGAACTTCAGTTACCTAAGAAACAACTAGAAGAATCAGCAACTGATATTATATCAGGCTAAAAAGCTTCTATTCAGGAAAAGAATAAGTCAGTAAAGAGATAACCTACAGAATGGCAAAGAAGTTTGCTAGCTACTCCTTAAACAGAGCCCTAATACCTAACATATACCAAGAACTCAAGAAATTAACACCTAAAGTTAAAGATCCAGTCAAGAAATGAGCAAGAGAAATGAACAGACACTTCACATAGAAGAAATGCAAATGGAAACAAGTGTACAAAAAACTGGTCAACGTCTCTGGCCTTTACAGAAATGCAAAGTAGAACAGTGCTAAGATTTCATCTTACTCCAGAAAGAATGGTAGTAATTAAGAAATCAGACAATAACAACTGCTGGCAAGACTATGGTGAAAAAAAGAACTCCCTTTCATTGTTGGTGGGAATATAAACTAGTACAGTCAGTCTGGAGACTTTCAAACAACTGAAATTAGCAATTCCGTATGACGCAGTGGTCCCCTGCTATGTTTCTTCCCCAAAAGCTTAAGGCACAATACTGCAGCGATGCGTGCATACCAGTGCTTATAGCAGCAAAACTTGTAAACATTAACTCCTGGAAATGGCCTGGATATCCATCCACAGGTGACTGAGTAAAGTGGATGTATTTATATATAATGGAACACTACTCTGTATAAAGAATGAGAGATTTGAGACATTTGTATGCATCTGGAAAGTATAATGTTGAGTGAAATCAGACAAACACACAAACTTAAAGGCCACGTGGTGCCTCTCATTTGAGAGAGGTGAAATACAAGAATAAAGGATGAAGAGGAGACAAAGAGATCAACCTCTTGTAATGGGGAACTAGTCCTCTTGTAATAGAGGAGTAGAGCTGGACCTCTTGTGTTAGGGAAGGGGAGATAAGTAGAATAAAGATATGCCATGCACAGGGACCTAATAGCCTCAATTAATATAAACATACACCATAAGATGAGCTAACATTAATAATATCAACAAGAGTGAAAAACGGGATGGGGAATTGAAAGAGAGGAGAGAGGGAGAGGAATGGGGAAAAGGATTTAAAAAAAAAAAAAAAAGAAAGAAACAAACTATATGCACATGTAATCATTCCCCAAGATAATTTTAAACTGCCTGAGCTGTAAACCTGTACTCATAAAATTAAAAATTAAAAAATAAAATAACCAGGGTAGTAAAAGATTGTAGTGCTCCAGTATTGACAGCCATGGCCTTGTCTCCACAGAACATATTCCATAGTGCGATGTCCCTGGACCAGCTCTATTTCGCCCGACCAGTGCCCCTGCACTCTGGGTACCGCTCCCCTCTCTGTGGCCTGTATCTGTGTGGTAGCGGGGCCCATCCTGGTAAGTGACCCACAGCTCCACTTCCATGTGTGGGCTGTGAGGGCTCACGGGAGGGCAGGGGCTTGCAGACAGAAGAGGGGAATGTGCAGTGGGGGAGGGAGAAGGAACTAGAACTCCTGCCCTAACAAGCCACTGGGGTCCAGAGCCCTCAGTGCAGCTCCACAACAACTAGCCAGTCAGCCACAGCCCTCAGATCTGATCACCACCCTCAGGTTTGGGGTTTGTCTCCAGGGAAGTGTCTTTCCCCATTCCAGTTATGGATTGTGGGAGACTCACATGCCTAAATCTCTCACCCATATTTGAGACCAGAAAAATCAGTACAGTTAGGTTTTCAAGTCCTTTCCTGTCTGAAGCCAAGCCTTCCCAGTCTCCCAAAGGCTGCCGTTTCTTGGTACTTTCTCTGAGCTGTGTGGGGCTCAGCCTCCCAGGGTAGACTGTGCATCCCCATCTTTCCAGACCTTATTCTTGCACTTAGATTTCCCCGTTGTCTCCCTGCATAGCACATGGCCTCAGCCCCAGCTCAAGCCCTCCCACTGTGGCACAAGACCCAGGAAGGAGCTCAGAGTCTCTAAGCAGTGGTCCCAGTTGTTGCTGACTCTCTGTCCCCTGCTCTGTCGCCTCCCTGGTGGGTTTCTGAGCAAAGCTATGGTTGCAGGAGGAGGAGTCATGGGAGCTGCTGGACGAAATGCAGCCCAAGTGGTCTTTAGGGACCTTAAGAGCATGTGACGCTGACTCAACCCCAGCCTAGGAGGAAGAACTCTCTGCTGCCAACAGTTGGCTCAGCTGTCTAGGAAGCTCTGCTCCAAAGCCCCCTACTCCGGGTAGCCAAGTCTGCAAAAGTCAGCTGGTATTCTAGAAGAACATGCAAGTTCCACCTCTCACAGTCACCTGTACCCTGTGCCCATGTGAACAAACTGGCTGGGTTTTATTAAAAACTGTGTTTCAGACATACAGTTTGTGGTGTGTGTGTGTGTGTGTGTGTGCGCGCGCGCACGTGCACACACGCACGTGTGTGATGTGGCTGTAGGATTATGAGCTTATTTGGAATTCTCACTGTGCTCACAAATAGGCTTGAAACGCTGCACTGGGTCACACTGGCTGCACTCACTAGAGGTTGATTGGAGGGTATCTTATCTGAGGCCCAATCAATTGCTGCCACATTCCTGTTACTGAAAAAAGGGACCCACGTCTCCAGGAACCCACAGAGTCACCTATAGGGCATGACATGAACATCTCAAGCCAGCAAAACCCCCTTCTTTCAAGCAGCAATCAAGGGTAGCCACCAGCTGGCTTCAGCCAAGGCTGCTCTGGAGCTCAGCGCTGACAACTCCAGAGTGTTCCACCTCCTACTTCCTATAAGGTAAATGGCTTCAGTATGAACTTGCGGCCATCCGAGGTGAGTCAGGTTGTCATCCTTGTCAGAAAGGTGCATATTGAATGTTCCTCTGGGAGCGCAACGCTCCCAGCATTTCCAGCTTCAGCAACCACGGCTGCCATCTGAGCACTGCCCTCTGCAGCTGATGTGCACATTTTCCAGAAAAGCTTCCTTGTCCCCAACAAATTCACACAGGTGAGACATCTACCTCCCGAGTTATTAATGATGAGCCCGGGTTTCTCATGGGTTAAGACTGGTTTTAAAAATCAAAACAATAAATCATATTTTAGCCCAGCATCTGGAAACATTCAGTATGCAGTGGAAGTGCTGCTGCTAATATCATTGGTGAAGGCAGTTCTATTGTTTTTTAGTTCTGCTGAAGGCAGTCTTTCCACCGAAAGATGAAACTAGGCCACCAGAAGTGCTGTGATCAGGACAGTGTATGGCGAGCAGTCAGTCCACTGGGCTTTTTCCAAACTAAGGCCCTCCCCACTATTTGGCTTGGTTGCAGCTGCCTTCTGGAGCTTATTGATAGTTCCATTTGGGGCAGGATAGCTTGCTTGTTAACATTTGCTTTTCTCAAAAGACTTCCCAGGACAAAAGTAAAAAAAATGTTTGGGAGCAAAGGAAAAGGGGAAGGGAGAGAGGAAAAAAGAGGGGAAAGGAGGGAGGCAAATGAAGAAGAAAAGGAAGGGAGAGACAAGGAAGGGGGTCCTGAGCTTCAAAACAGACTAAGGTTTTAATAAGATGTGGCTTAAAATTCTGGCAGGGCAATTGCCTTGTCCCACTGCACGTGACAGTGCCTACCACAGGACAGAACAGAAGTAACAAAAAGGACCCTGGGAAGAACCCCAGAGGGCAGGGATGGATCCATTAGACTCGGCCTTTAGAAATATCGTGATTGTCTTTCTGATAAATAAGAGTCCCAAAGACTTAATGTAATAAATATTTTAAATATAAAAAAGAAACATAAAGTGCATACACAGTCTCACCTGCAGAGATAATCATTTTAGTTGATTCCTCTAATTTTTCACCTCATCAAGATCACATTCTGTATTCTATGTATAGGTTTTACATCTGTCCTTTCATCTTGATTCATGTCATAAACACTTTTCAGAGTCATAAAAATTCTTGAAAATACTGCTTTTAATAGCTGCCTAATATTCTCTTGTAAGGGGGGACCATAGTTTATTGTGAACATTACTGAGTTCAGCCTTGTCCTTGGTTGCTAACTAGAAGCATCCAAAACTCCTCCAGCAGTGCTTTCACTCCAGGTCTTGGATCCCAAGGGTGTAGCTGTGGTCCAGGCAAACATTCCTTCCTACAGACAAGCCAGGAGGTGACTGGGGGCGGGAAAGGGCTATTGCTGTGCCAGGAGGAAGTTTCCTACTGTTTGGGGATTCCCAGTCCTGTGTCTGAATGCTCTGACAGATAACAGCCAGTCCAGATGGGGAGGCAAGACCTGGCCCCCCACTACGGGGTGCCTCAGCCTCACAGCCCCGGTTCATGCCAGCCCACTGAGCAGGCTGGGTTTGTCTTAACTCTAAGCGATGACTCCACAAATTGGTCATGAATCAGGCCCGTGGGTCCCCTGCTGATTCCAACACATAAAACTTACAAAGATAAATAAGTCATGGCCACATCTTTACCTGATTTACAGTTTGCTGGTTTCCCCAAAGCAGGAGGGAGCACTTCCTCTGAGGAAGCTGACATGGCAGGAAGCTCACCTGGCTAAGTCATTACATCGTCATCATCGTGCAGCCAACGCTCCTGTGCTAATGGTCCAGGGAGACACAGAGACCAGAGGCTCAGGGACACCTGAGGTTTACAGCTCTGGGAAAGGATTCTGCCATCCTAGTTGGAAAAACGACAGAGATAGCTAAGCAGTCGTGAGCCTTGTGGTTTTGCAGATGCACTGACAACCACTGAATTCTTCTGTGGGACACTGATGTCACCTCCACAGTAAAGGAGACAAATAGCACAGGAGGGCATTTGGTGGAGGTATAGAGAAACACTGGAAATGATAGAAAGGAATGCTAATGGTGGGGAGGAGAAGGGAAAGAGAGACAGAGAGAGATAGAGAGAAACAGACAGAGAGAGAAGGGGGAGGGAGGGAAGGGGAGGGAGAGAGAATTAAAAAAATTATTGAGGGCCAGGGAGAAGGCTCAGTAGGATAAGAGCTTCCCTGGCAAGTGCAAGGGTCTAAGTTCAATCCCTGGTTCTGCCAAAAAGAAAAAAATTATTGAGCCTCACCAAGAATCAACTAAATGTAATTAACATCAAATGATCACATTTTACATTTATATATAATTTTTAAAATTTATATGTAATATGAAATTGCCAGCACAGACTTAAAAACACACTCATGTTCTGTTATCAGTGACATAAATTTGTATTTCAAAATAGAATGAATCAAAAGCCAATATCCAAGCCGGGCGTGGTGGCTCATGCCTGTAATCCCAGCACTCGGGAGGCTGAGGCAGGAGGATTGTTGTGAGTTCAAGACCAGCCTGAGCTACAAAGTGAACTTAAGGCCAGCCTGAACTGCATAGTGAGACCCTGTCTCAAAAAGACAAAAAAAAAAAAAAAAGCCAATATCCATGTGTTCTGTTGGGTTATCCCACATCTTACATTTGCCAAAGGAGCACATCTATGTTGTCTCCAGTGATTTAGGTACAGGAACATTCATGCTGTGTCACTTATGATGGCAAAGTATTGGAAGCAGCCTAAATATTCCCAAATAGATAATCAGTTTAATTAATTGTGATAACTGCATTGATGGAACACCAAATAGTAAATTAAGATTTACATTTTTGAAAGTGCTTTTTTAATCACAAAGGAAAATGCTAATAAAAACAGATGCAGTAGAATCCCAATTTTGTTACTTTTTTTTAATGTATTTAGTACAGGGTCTGCAGGGTCTCACCACACAGATTGGACTCCTAATGAACCTTCCTGTTTCTCAGCCTCCAAAGTGCTGGGATTACAGGTGTGTGCCACCACGCCCAGCCCTTGCCTGCTGTGCCAGCCTTACCCCCAGGGCTGCTGAGAAGGCCACTGAGACTGGGCATGGTGGGCACTCCCAGCCCGTGCATCTGCCTAAGCAGGCTGTTTAATCTCCTGAGCTATCTGACTGGCCCTCAGTTTTGTTAATTGATAGATGATATGTTTCATTTTTACATATTTATTAGTATATATTTTTGTACTTTTTAGGGAAGGGTCTACAGGGTGTTCAGGGTCTCACTACTAGATCAGACTCACAGTGATTCTCCTGTTTACAGCTTCCCAAGAGCTGGGATTACAGGCGTGCCACCACGCCCAGTCTCAATTGCTGTCTCAGTGCACCACAGGGGCGAGGCTGGCACAGCAGGCTCAGATTGAACCTACTGAGCTATTTGGCCAGTCTACATCTTTGCATATTTATACAACATACACATACAGAGAGACACAGAAACAGGGAGACAGAGCCAGAAAGAAAGACAGAAATGGAGAGGAGCAGTGTCAGGAGTAGCCCGAAGTCTTCTGTGCAGCTTGATGGCAGTATGGAAAATGGTCCTTACTGTCCTCAGATAATCCATCTTAGCTAAAAAAGAAATGCAAAGGAAATCAGTATAGCTTTGAAACTTTAAAATCACTTCTTAGGAGGTCTATCCCAGATAACTGGGAAATTACTTTAGTCTTGATATGTCTGTTGGTCATAAATCAGGATTTCAGATAGGTGTATGGAGTTTAGAAACCTCCATGATTGTGTGAGGAAGGCTGGCGTGGTCTCATTGTTTCAACTTCCCAACAGAACTCCTATTCTGGGAAGGAGACTGCTGAGCACAGTCCACACCTGGGCTTCCTTGGCTTTATCTGAACTTCATTGGTGCTGTGGTAGGATTGGTTGGGTCAGCAGTTCTGCAGCTGGTTAAATGTATCTTTGATTAATAAGAGAATGGGAAGATGAATTAAATGATACTGAGAAAAGGACATTTGCTTAGCAGGCAAAAAATCTTATAAAACAATGCTTCCTTTAAAAAAGAAAAGTAATAAAAGCATCTGAAATGGTAGTAATGTGTTCCCCCGAAAACTCTACTTTGTCCCTGAACCACTTGGCCTTTCCTCCTACTGGACCTCTCAGGACCTCCAGAGGAAAGCAGATGGCGCAAACACTACTGTGCAAAATGGGATGGCATGCCTTCCTTGAAGAGGTTGTATGTTAAATGTAACTTACCAAAATAGGTAAACCAAGTGACTGCATGAACCAGCCAGCAGAAATGAGTACTGTGCTTGCTAAGAGATGCACACAGCTTGTGTATTGGGAAATGCACGGTGCACAAGTGTTTTCAATTTCAGAGTATTTTGGATTTGGAAATATGCGTATGGGCTTCAGTGATAGAGCACACCAAGTCTAAAAAATCTGAACTATGAAATGTGAAACATTTTAAATGCTTGAGAAGTTTTGGATTTCAGATTTTTCAGATGAAGGATCTTCAACCTGTCCCAGTCTGCCTTGGACAGCAGCAGTGTCACCTCCAAGCTGGAACTTACTCAGAGCTCATCAGGGGTATAACAGATTAGTACCTGGAAGTGCATTCACCATTGGGCAGTGGGAATGGGTGCCCAGGACCATGGCAACGGTGCTATATTCAAGCAAAACATTTCATGCTGCACAGATGTATTTATAAAGTGGACCAAAGAGGCTAGTGTAGTCTTTCTCTACCCCAAGAGTGGTGAAGCCTGGAAGGGAGGCTGAGGAGGGTTTTGGTAGTGCCCTCATTGCTATCCATATGATAGTCACACCCTTTTGTTCAGTTTCTGAAAAACTTAGCTCTACCCTTGGGTGTTGTTACTCTCCTTGCAGATATTATATGAAAATCAACAAGAAGTTGGTGCCTGGAATATAACAATATTACTTATTGGCTTCATTATTTTTTTTATTTTTTTTTTTTTATCTTTTTGAGACAGGGTCTCACTATGCAGTTCAGGCTGGCCTTAAGCTCACTTTGTAGCTCAGGCTGGTCTCGAACTCACAACAATCCTCCTGCCTCAGCCTCCCAAGTGCTGGGATTACAGGCATGCGCCACTATGCCTGGCTTGGCTTCATTATTATACAGTACCATGCACTGGCACAGCCTTGCGCCTGAGTCTAGACTAGGAGGCAGAAATGAAGGTGTGTAAAAAGAAGAGAAAGACAGCGCGTGGTGAGCAGTCCCCTCGTGCCCGCCATCTGTGATCCCTGCTGGCTGGGATCCTGGCTTTTGTGTAAACTCCTCTGTCTGAGTGTGAGACCTTTGACCTGCTTCTAACTCACAGTAACAAGGATGACAGGGTATAAGCAATTATGTATGAGATGACAGCTCCTGCCTCGCATGACTGTCTTCCTGGTTCTCTGTTCCACAGAGGGTGGCGTGTAACTGTAGCAGCCTTCAGGTGACTAAAGCATGCAGTGCTGGAAAACAGGGTTCTGTCAATGCCATGTGAACAGAAATGTGGAAACAGATACCGAGACAAGAACACAGCCAACTCCTTGGTCACAGGTGTACAAGACTGAGTGGAGGGTTTTGCTAAGTGTGCCTGGGTTCTTTTTATTTTTATTTTTTAAATTTTATTTATTTATGTATTTGGTACATAGTCTTACTGTGCAGGTCAGACTTGTAGTGATTGTCCTGTCTCAGCCTCCCCAGAACTGAGATTATAGGCGTGTGCCACCATGCTTGTTTTTTTCAGTGGTCCACATGGCACAACCAGGGCTCAGGGGCTGGTACAGCATGTGGTACTGGGGATCAAGCCCAGGTCCTTGCACTTGCCAGACAGTTACATAGACTGCAGAGCTATCTCCCCGGCTTTGCCTGGATTCTTGAGGCACCATGACATAATATGCATAGTACATGGATATTATCTCCAGCTGTTAAGTTTGTAGTGAAGTGTTGCACAGAAATAAATTAACTCATACCAGGGGAAGGTGGCACAGCATGCAGGTAACGGGTGAACACTATTCTGATCATATGAACTAAAATTGTGTACCTATATTCAAAGCCTGTCCAGTGATCTTGTGGTCTAAACCTTGCTCCTGTGGCAGCTGGCCATCTGTCTCGCAGAAGGCAAAACCTGGCGTGAACCTTCACTGAAGACTACGTAGGGGTGGGTCATAGTTTAACCACCATTTGATGTTGGGCCAGTTCCTCCACTCTTCTAGGTCTTGATTCCTTTCTGTGTCCAATGGGGGTGGCCATATTTTGTCTGGCATGAAGCATACTATAAAGACTAGTTTTATGGCAAATATGCATATCAGAAACGTAAGGATCAGATAGAGTAAGTGGCATTTTGGAGCATTCTGGGCCTACCTGAAGCAGAAGAATAAAATTAAATCTATCTGATCAAAACAAAACAGCAAGATTCTCTTCCATTGACAACATTGAGCATCTGTCCATGTAAAGGCCCTTGAGCTGGAGTTTCTGACCTAGAACCTCTACACACACGCACACACATACACATACACACACACATCTACAGTGTACAACACCAAGTCACCCACACAGATCAATACACCAGAGTAAGAAAGAAGTAAGCAGGCAGAGCTGTCTGCCAAGGGCAGAAGTCTGTGTGAGCTGTTGTGCTGTAATTCTGGCCAATAAATCAATCTGCCCTGAAAGAGCTCTTCCAACTCTGACTGTAATTGGAACTACCTTCCTCAGGGGCTGTTTGTTACATTCAAGGTCAAGAGACAAGCATTGGTTTCCCACTTGGGAAGAGCTCTGCGCTGTGTTGAGAGCCAGCTGACAAATCTGCCTGCTGCTGTTGACAATCTGGGAGAAATGGGTTGAACCTCACTCTGACTTCTTTCCATGTTGGATTTCCAAAATACTTCAGCAGTTTTCCATGGATGCTTCCTATAAGACTAGTATCTCTGCTAATTGGCTGTTGACTGAGAAGGTACCAACCCCAAAAGAATCAGGTACTAATGACATCTGTGTTCCATGAGTCCTGATTCCATGCCAGGCACTGCATCAACCAACTATGCCCTATGCAGTACTCCATTTACATCTGTGGCCTCTCCACAATCAGTTGATGTTTTGCAGATGATGAAGCAAGCCCAGTGAGGCTAAATAGCTGGCCTATGGTCACAGAGCTAGTTGTTGACATAATTGAGCTTTGAACTATCACACCAGAAGTCTGACACCAAAGGTCTTGTTCTAACCAAGAAGCTGCACTCTGGATTCAACCAGGAGACAACTAGTTGTGCAGTCACTGCGATGGTTGTTGATCACCTTCTGTGTGATGCTGTCTATGAATATGAAGTGGTGGCTTGGGTCTCAGAACATCTTCAGTCCCATAGGCACAGCAAGAACTCTTGGGTGAGGACTGTGCACAGCTCCAGCGTTATGGAAATCTGTCCAAGCACACTTATGGGTCTGGATGGAGAGACAGCTGCCAGGAACCACAAGACTAGGAAGTGTTTCTCACAACAGAGAAGATGGGGCTAGGTGAAGTGCAGGGAGATTTTATGAATGTAGAGGTGAAGGAGCACATGGGAGCTCTGCAAGGGGAGGACTGTGTGACCGAGGCAGGAAGATGGAAATGGGCAGAGAGCTTGGGCTCACACTGAGAGGTGAAGAAGGATGGAAAAGAATTTGTGAAGAGTAATGCTAAGAACCACACCAGGTAAAAAGGTCACGCTCCTAGGAGCCTGCCAACTGGCTGTAGAAAGAAACTTCACTCTACAGCCAGTGGTGAGCTTGCTGAAGAAGACATTAGGGATTACGCCCACACAGATGTTCACTGGCTTAATGGGTCCCAGTCGCAATCCTGGCAGAGGCCAAGATGCAAACCCCAGGACTAGCATGAATTCTGTAGAAGCAGGAGTAAATTAGCAATGGAGACCCATTACCAGGGTTCAGCATCAGGCCTTTAGCTGTCGCACCCCACCCTCTGCCAGGCCAGGAGCCCAGTGCAGAGGTGTCTCTGGGAAGGCAAATGTGCCTTGCCTGCACTTCTGTAAACAAGCCCTGGTACTAGCAGAAACAATGCATACGGTCTCCTGTTCACCTTTGCCAAAAGATACATGAGAGACGCCAGCCTCAAATCCTTGCCCAGGGAGTTGTGGTCAGCAACCCTGATTTTTGTCAGGTTTTCATCTGCCACACTGCTATGAGACTGCATGGCCAGCCAAGTTAGGGCTGAGGGCGCACGAGGACCAAGGGCCACATTTCTGTTACAGGGGCCAAAGACTCTTGTACATACATACTTCAGAAACTGGGAGCCAGCCATGGAGCTGGCAAGAAGTTTAATAATAGTACACACATTTCCTTGGAAAAGGAGGGCTTAAAGGGAAACAGAGAAAAACAGCACTGTTTTATAACAGCCCTCCTCAGCCTACAATGAAAAAATCCCTCCTGTGTAGAGTGGGCTCCTAACGTGAGCCACTCTGAAACTCGACTTTCAGCTGCTGCCCCTGAGCCTAGGAAGTGGGTGCATAATGGAGCAGTCAGGTGTGAATTATAGGAGCATACCAAGGCAGGAAGCACAGTGAGTCATAATCACAGAGTAAATTAATTCCACATAAGTAGATCAGCAGTTAAATAAATAGCAGTCCCAGTGCTAACCCTGTGTACAATGTTGTGTCTGTCCCCTGCCAAAAAGGGCCAAGGGGCCAAAAAGCCTGTAACTGAGCAGAAATCAGGTCACGACAAGGTCATCTCCCCGCCGCTAAGGACAACTTCTCTAGAAAGAAAGCAGAAACATTTTCATGTTAGAATAGACCCCGCAATTGAGGAGGAGAAGGTATATGAAAGGGAAGCTGCCTCCCATGATGGCTCCACCAGCCTATGGTGGCTGGCATGCTTGGCCCCTAGGAGTAGCCTGTGCAGGAGGCTTGAGATTTCTAGGCTTTGGGGCAAAGTGTTGGTAATGAATTCTAAGGAGAGATCTTCCAGGAGGTTCCATTCCCTGCTGAATTCATGATGACTATAAATTGTTAGTCACTTATTTATTTGGTTGGGTTTTTTAAGACTCTGTCCCTTTCACAGTTTGAAAGTAATGTGTGCTCAAGTGATTGAAGTTCTAGGTTCCTTGGGACCACAAAGGCAGCCAGGTGAGGTGAGATTGAGGTGAGCTTGAACTACAACTTCAGCGCCTGACCTACAAGAATACAGCTATAGCATTTTTGTTAAGTTACATTAAGTGAAAAACATAAAGCCTCCAATCTGAACTCTGACATGCTGAGGACACACAGGTAAATAACTAGCAGCTGTCTTTCCTCTATTCTCTCTTTTCTATAAAATAGTGGGGCCAGAGAAGAGCATCCATAATGAACCCATGGGTTGCCAAGAGAGTTTAAACATCTCAGATTACATTGCAAGGCCATCAGTTATACCAGGATAATAAAGACAGGGATCGCACAAAAGAAAAAGCCTGCTATCAGGCTTGCCTGGGTGTCCCCTGGGTTTTAGCAGGCATATTTGGCAGGCCTTTACTTAAATTTTAATTCCCCTTCATCTCAATTTGCTAGAATTCTGAGCTACAGTGAAGTGGAACTGCAGCCATGGGCTTCTAGTGTAGAGGTGGGGAGGGAGTTTGAGAACCTCATTTGCTTGTCCAGATCCAAAGGAAAAAACTGCACAGGCAAAAAGATCAACGAGTGTGAAGTTTTAGAGTCAGCCTTGTGCGGCTGGGCGTTGCCTGACCAAGCACACTCCCAGCAGTCACAGCAAGCACTCAGCCCCTAGCATGCGGCCTCTTGCAGCACTTTCTCGCTGGCCAAGCACTGCACAGGCCACAGCCTTCTCCAGATGACACCTGAGTTTTCTTTTTCTCTGTGCAGGGAAGCTCCTTGGCCTCCTCCCCCACCTGAGTTTGGATTTCTTCATCATGCTGCTATTTACCCTGGGAAGCAGATGTTCCTGCAACTTTGTGATTACTGCATTTCTACTTAGTCTCAGCTATCATGCCTGCATTTTTCTCTTACTAGCTTATTTATATCCCAGGGTTCCATTTGCTGTAAGTGTTTGAGCTGTGTCAGGAAGCTTGACAATGTTAGCTTCCGGAAATCTTCCATTCAGAAACACTCTAGATCCTTTAACCAGTATCTTCTAAATATTTTTTTTAATATACCCAGTTAAGTAGGGTCATAGCACATGAACATTCCCTCTATGTTACCACTTCTCTCCTAAACTTGGTAATTGGGAGGGTGGGGCTTAGGAGGAGGAGTTGAGACTTCCAGAGGAGAATAAAGATGTTGAACCTGCAATTTGCATGATTCATTTCCTAGTTATGTTAAAAGGGAAGACTATTATATGCTCAGTTTTATACTATGGCTAAATTCCCTCTGATCTCAAAAATAACCCACTCATTTTATTGTGCTAAGTTATTAAAATAGTTCATAGCCACAGGCAAACAAGCCTATGTAATAAGGTGACTGAGTATGAGAGTTTGCCTGGAAACTGTATCATGGCAGTTCTCTCAGTCCTGGGAAAACTGGGATCAGTAGTCACCCCACCACACGAACCCTAAGGGCCTTGTGTATACATCTCCTTTAGCAATGGAGGCATGTGAGATTAATTTCTGAGCTGTTACTCATTTATATATTGTATCTAAACATTGGACAATTTTATAGCCAAAATCCCTCTTGAAGTAAATATCATTTTCCACTTTAGGGGAAACCAAAACTCTCATCAAACTAAACAGAAAATGAGGACACAAAACCAATAGTAATTTATAAATAAAAAATATGAGTAACAGAACCCAAAACCACAGCAGCTCAAAACAACTACTAAAAAGCCAACTTAAAAAAAAGTCTATGTAAAGCATAGCATACAATAGCAAATCTGAGTCCTCAGTAAACTCTGAGAAGACTAATATTAGTTTGTAAACACCAAATTTTTGTGGTTTGCTGGTAAGTAGACCTTAATTGTACATAACAGGGAGAGTCATGGAAGGTGTGTGTGGACCACTTATAGGAAGTAATGGGAAGATTTCAAGGTAGGGCCACTTCATAGTGATTGGAGTGACACTGGAGCCCCCAGGAGGTCCAGGCCAACATCTTCAAAATCAGCTCCATTCATAAATTAGAACACTAAAGTCCAGAGAAGTATAAGCTTTTCCAAAGCTATAGTTATCATGGACCCATCCCCCACACACACTCAAAAAAAATTTTTCCTGGGGGATCTAAGAAATCTTTGGTTGTTAAAGAGGAGATTTATAGAATTTTCACATATTTGAGTTGGCCTATTAGTTAATCTTTCCAAATGCATCTGATGTGGTGAGAGAAGACTGATGAATAGTGTAGGCCTATTGTGGGTTGGACTGTGTCATCCCAAAAGGTACTTCGCAGTTTTAACCTCTTCCACCTATAACTGTGATCTTACTGAGAAATAGGGTCTTTGCCAATATAATAAAGTTTAGATAGAGTCATGAAGGTGGGCCCTCATCCTGTAGGACTGGGCTCTTGAAGAGAAGAAGTTGGGATACACACACAAAACACACATACACACACACACACAACAACAACAACAACAACAACACATGAAGATACAGACACTGAGGAAAGATGACCATGTGAAGACAGAGGCAGAGATGGAGCTATGGTGCCACTAGCCAAGGACACCTAGAACTACCAGAAGCTGAAAGGGACAAGAAAGTGTTCTTGCCTAAGGGCTTCAAGGGAGTATGACCCTGCCAATACCTTGACTTTTGGACTCCTGGCCTTCAGAACTGTGAGAGAATATATGTTGGGTGTCCTAAGTCAACCAATTTTGGCACTTAGTTACATAGCCCAGAAAATGAGTACAGAGTCTCTAAATGGATCTTAGTCACTCAAAGTCCCTCTGTGCTCCTATTTGCAGCTGGTAAGGAAGGCACAGGTCTTCGCTGCTTCTCTTTGCTGTGTCTCTCTTTGCAGTGTCCCTGCTGTAGCAGTGTCAGGCAGCTTGAGGGCATCCCTCCCCGGGGAGTGCTAGCAGCTCAGGCCTGGAGCTAATGACTATGCTGGGGTACCAGAATGAAAGGGAGCCTGGGGATGCTGGAAAAGTGATCCACTGTCACAGACAGATCGACTAGAGGAAAAAAAATCAATAATGAATTATAAGAGCTGAACTAAATTTTGAACAAATAGGCTTAGTAGATGTGTACAGAGTGTTTCAACCCACAACAGCAGAATATATATTCTTCTCAGCTACATGGATGTTATTTAAAATAGACCACATACTATCTCATAGAACATGCTTAAGTAAATGCAAAATAACTGAAATTACCCCATGCATATTATCAGACCATAGGACAGTGGAATTAGAAATCCATGGCAAAAGAAACCACAGAACTTCATAAACACATGGAAATTGAATAACACTGTCCTAAACAATAGGTCACAGATGACATTAAAGAAGAAATTAGACTGTTTCTACAATTAAATGACAATGCCAAAACAACATACCAGAACTTATTCGGAAGCAGTCCTATGAGGGGAATTTATAGTGGTGAATGTCCATATCAGGAAAACAGCAAGGCCATGTACACAACTTAATGTTGAATCTCAAGCTTCTCAAAAGAGAAGAGAAGGTAAACTAAAAGCTAGTGTGATGAAGGAAATTATAAAGATCAGAGAATAAATTAATGCAATTGAGACTAAAAAAACAATATAAAGAATCAATGAATCTAAGACATGGTTCTTTGAAAGACTACATAAAATCGACAAACCCTTATCAAAACTTATCAAAAAAGGAAAGATTCAACCGCACAATTAGGAATGAAAAGTATTAAATCACAACAGATCCTGAAGAAATCCAAAAAATCATCTATACCTACTCTGAGAACTTTTATTCTAATAAGGTAAAAATCCATAAGAAATGAACATATTCATATGAATTACCAAAGTTGACTCAAGGAAATATAAAAATCTGATGTAATTGAAAAGTTACCAAAAAAGAAAAGCCCTGGTGGATTAATTGATGAATTTTACAAGAAATTTAGCAAACACCTAGTATCACTGCTTCCCAAACTCTTAAATTAAATTGCAGGGAAAACAATACTCTGAAGTTCATTCCTGGAAATAAGCATTAACCTGGTAACAAAAGCAGAGAAAGACCCAACTAAGAAAGAAACTATAGGCCAATTTCATTGGTACCTATATGGAAGTCTTTTATTTCCTTTGCTGAATTGATTCCTAAGTATCTAATTTTTTGAATGCTATCGTGAAGGGCATTGTTTCCTTAATTTCTCTCTCAGTGAGTTTGTTATTCATGTATAGGAAAGCTATTGATTTTTGAGTGTTGCCTTTGTATCCAGCTAAGCTACTGAATTTGGTAATTAAATCTAGAAGTGTTTTGGTGGATTTTGGGAAGGTCTAATGAACATAGATACAAAAAATCTTCAGTAAGATACTGGCAAAGAGAATGAAGAAAATCAAAATTATACAATATGAGCAAGTAGACTTCATCCCAGGGATGCAGGGATGGTTCAACATATGCAAATCAATAGACATAATGTGTCATATTAATAGAGCCAAGGACAAAAGCCATGTGATCATCTCAATAGATGCAGAAAAATGCAAAAAAAAAAAGTACAGAAAATTGGAAGAGACAATCTTGATCACAATCTGATAAAAGCTATCTGTGATGAACCAACAGGCAACATCCTACTGAATAGACAAAAACTGAAAACTTTCTCTCTAAAAAGAGAGCAAGGTGACAAGAGAAATAAATGCAAGGAATAATGATAGGAAAGGAAGAAATTAAATTATCCTTATTTGTGGATGACATGATACTGTACATAGAAGACCTTCCCAAAATCCACCAAAACACTTCTAGATTTAATAACAAATTCAGTAGCTTAGCTGGATACAAAGGTAACACTCAAAAATTAATAGCTTTCCTATACATGAATAACAAACTCACTGAGAGAGAAATTAAGGAAACAATGCCCTTCACGATAGCATTCAAAAAATTAGATACTTAGGAATCAATTCAGCAAAGGAAATAAAAGACTTCCATATTGAAAACTATTACTCTGAAAAGGAGATTGAAGAGGATATCAGAAAATAGAAAAATATCCATTTCTCTTGGGCATAAAGAATCAATATAATGAAAATGGCCATACTTCCAAAATTATTTTACAGATTTAATGTAATTCCAATCAAAATTCCAACACCATATATATATATATATATATATATATATATATTTCTTATCTTCTCAATTGGAGAAAACAATCCTAAAACCACTTGGAAACAGAATAGATCTAGAATAGCAAAGGCAATTCTGGGAACCAAAAGTAAGGCAGAGAGCATCACAATCCCAGATGTGAAATTATACTACAGAGCTACTGTGATAAAAATAGCATGGAACAGGCAGACAGAACAGACTCAAGGGCTATGGAGATAGCTTGGTGATCTAAGTGCCTGCCTGGCAAGCACAAAGACCCAGGTTTGAACCCCAGTACCACACGCCATGCCAGCCATGCCGGTCCTGCTCTGAACCAGCCACTGAAACTGGGTGTGGTGGATTACATCTGTAATCCCAGTACTGGGGAGGCTGAGATAGGAGGATCACCACAAGTCTAAGCCGTGTACTGAATGAATGAGCCGTACCAAATGAATAAATAAATAAAAGGTTCAACTTTTTTTTTTTAAATAAATAAAGCAGAGATGGCCAAATAAGATAACAGATTAAAGTGCTTGCAAGCAAGTGCAGGGACCAAGGGTTCCATCCCCAGGCCTGCCATGCCAGCCCTGCCCCGGGGGTACACTGAAATGGCAATTGAGACTGGGCATGGTGATGTGCACCTGTAATCCCAGCACTTGGGAGGCTGTAAGCAGGCAGATCACTTTGAGTCCAACCTGGTAGTGAGACCCTAACAACCCTAAAATATAAATAAATAAATAAATAAAGATTAATGGAACATATTAGAAGATACAAACAACTCCAGACATAGCCACCTTATCTTTCACAAAGGTGTCAATCATATTCCCTGGAAGAATAGTAGCCTTATTAATAAATGTTGCTGAAAAAACTGGCTTTTCACATGCAAAAGACTAAAAGTAGACACATAAAAAAATTAGTTGCACACTTTTCACTATGAACTAAACTAGAGTCAAAAATGGATTAAAAATCTAAATATTAAAACAAAAATATTAAATCTGCTGGAAGATAGACTCAGTAGAACTCTTGAAGTTGTTGGTGTAGGTAAAGTCCTGGTCATACAGCAATTTCACAAAGAATCAACAACTGGGACCTCGTCTTATTAAAATGCTTTTGCAGATCAAGAGAAATCACCAACAGAGTGAAGAGACAGCTCACAGTGTGGGAAAAATTTTTACCAATTGTTCCTTAAACAAAGGATTACTATCTAGAATATATAAATAATTCAGAAAAACTCAGGTTCCCAAAATTTAAAGACTCAATCAAAAAAAGGGCGCCTGAGATGAACACACATTTCTCAGATGAAAAAATAGAAATGGCATATAAATATATGTAAAAAATGTTCAACATCAGTGGTCATTTCAGAGCCGCAAACAACATTAAGATTCCATCTCACTCCAGAAAGAGCGGCTATAATTAAGAAATTTTTCTTTTTATTCTTTTTGATTTCTTACAACTTTGTGTTGTTGTTTTGTTTTGTTTTTTTAAACCAATTTTACACCTTTATATCTGGCAACCTAAAGAGCGAATTTGACCATAACATCATGCAATACAGCAACCATTGTAGAATTCCTGTTACTTTTTTAGTGAAATTTTGTATCATTTCTAATGCTTTTTTTTACTACTATTTTGTATTCTTTCAAAAATAGGACCAGGAAGATAGTTAAGTGGCGTTAAGTGTCTTTCTGTTAAGTTCAAGGTCCTGAGTCCAATCCCTGGTACAAAAAAATAAAAGTTAAAAAAATACACACAAAAAAAAAAGGGCTGGCAAGATAACTCAGTGGCCTAAGTGCCTGCTTAGGCAAGTGCAGGGACCAGTGTTAGATCCCTGGTACCACATGGTGTACCAGCCTCGCCCCAGATATGCTGAGCAGGCCACCGAGTCTGGGCAAGTTGGCATCACTTGTAATCTCATCACTGGGAAGGCTGAAAACAAGAGGATCACTACAAGTCCAAGCTGCATAATGAGACCCAGTGTCAAATACATAGGGCAAAAAAAAGTAAAATAAAAAAGAAATCAACCAATAACAAATGTTGGCAGGGTTGTAGAGAAAAAGGAACCTTTTTCCACCATTAGTGAGAGTGTAGAATATGGAAACAATGTGAGATTGCTCAAAAACTTGGGCTGGATGTTCCATTCAATCCAAGCATTCCCCTTTTCAGTATCTTTCCAAAAGAATGAAAAGCATCTTCGTACCACAGCAATACGTGCACACCCATATTTAGAAAAGCACAATTGCTAATATCTAATTGTGGAAAAATCCCAAATTCCCATCAACTGAAGAATGGATAAAAGAGATGTGGCTTTCTTACACAATGGAGTACCACTCTGTCATAAAGAAGGATATACTTGAGACATGTCTAGGTAATTAGATGCACTGGGAGGCTGTATTGCTAAGTGAAACAAATCAGTCATACACATGTAAATATCACATTTTTTTTTCCTCTGGTGTGAAAAACTAAAAATATAAATAAGGAGCAAATTGTACAATAGGTATTGTGATATAGGAAAAAGATGTTCACCTGGGGATGGGAACAAGGCAGGGTGAGGAACAGAAAAAAAGGAAAAGGAAAAAATGAGAAAAGAAGGAAAAATGGAAACAAAGCTTTTGTAAAGGGAGAGGGGAGAAGAGGTTGAAGGGAGGATAGGGGGATGGGAAAAAAACACAAGTTATATCCATGTTCAGGTACAAATTCTCTGTGATTAATGTGGTTAATGGTACCTAAAATGTGCCACTAACTGGAAAAAAAATAGGCTATCATACTCATATTGACCTGTACTTGGGGGAAAAAAATATAACACAGGGCCCAATTTATAACAAAATGTGAAATATCACACATAATTCATTAAATAGATGACCCGAAAAGGGAACCCCTGTTTGCACTCAATATTTGATTGCTGACAAAGCGGGGCTCGCTGTGCTGCCCGACAGAAAGGGTGAGTACTGCTGGCATGAACTGGACAGACATGCGCCCCTGAGCTATGCAGTCTTAACTCCTGGGGAAGACACCACAGCCCGAAGCCCTCCGTTGGATGGAGTGACTATTTTTAAGGTTTCTTTTTTTAAACTTTGGGCACTGAAAAAAAAGAAAAAAAGACATTTCCACGATCTCTCTTAAAATACTCCCTTTCCCTTTGAGCACACCATTCTTGTCACTTTCTGAAGCAGTTCGGAAAATCCTCTTTTGTGGGCTGGAGACACAGCTCAGCTTTTGAGCACAAATGTTAATATTTTGATATCTGATAGATGAATAAAAACACCAAGACAAGGCCAGCCTGATAGCTCAGCAGACTAAAGCACCTCCTTAGGCAGAGCACAGAGGCCAAGGTTCAATTCCCAGCTTGCCGTGCTGGCCTCACCTGTGAGGCACCCTGAGATGGCCATTAGGACTAGGCGTGGTGGCATGAGCCTGTAATCCCAGTGCTTGGGAGGTTAAAAACAGGAGAATCACTATGAGTCCCAACTACATAGCGAGACCCTGTAGACCCTGTCCTAAATACAGAAAGAAAGAAACACCAATTCAGAGCAACATAGCTGCATGCAATGTAATACCAACCTTTCTCACTCCAGAAGGCAAGACAGCAAAGATAACTGAAGATGGCTTGTTCCAGTGAAACGTTTTTGTCCCATGTGTGTGTGTGTGCATGTGTGTGTGTGTGTGTGTGTGTGTGTGTGTGTGGTGTGTTTGTGTGGTCTGTCTGTCTTTCTGTAGTACTGGGGATTGAACACAGCATCTTCACTGTAAACTACATCTCCAGCCCTTTTATTTATTTATTTCTTTTGAGACAGAATCTTACTAAATTGCCCAGGTTGTCCTTGAACTTTCAGTCCTCTTGCCTCAATCTCCCAAGTAATGGGTATCCCCTGGTTTTGACCATCCTGTGTTTACAGTACATGGTTTCACACACCTTCATAACAAACATCTTGCATATTCCAAGCCCTTCTTTTCACACTTACTATGAGATTTATTAGGTACACAACAATCCATCTGGTATGTTAGCTTAAATGTCCCTGTCATGGCATTTTTGTTTTGGAATTTTTAAACTAGAAATTTTATGTTGCACTTCTAGTATCAAAATTCAGGGACCAGACAGCCTGCAACACGCAATCTCCTTTATTCTATTGATTTGTTTTGTAACTGTCCATAGCATAAGTAAGTGCATGAATGCCTTTGTGTCTTACCACCGAGTCCTTTTCTTGGAGTTATAATTTTTTTCTCTAAATGGCAATATTCTAAACATCTCCAGCATCTGGTGCCTTGGGGTCCAATTTGATTTGTCCTCATGGAATAGCAACTTCCCTTCTGGGGAACTTGAGAGACAAAAAGCAAGTTCACACAGAGCCGTCTGGGGCCCAGATCCTCCTTGCATGTCTGGTTCATGAAATGCATGCACCAGGCCTGTGGGAGGAGAGGACACTGGGTCACCTCTTGGTTCCCATCACTACTACTGGCATGCGCAGGATGGAAATCAGCTGGAGTCGCAGTTGGCTATCGGGATTTCACCATGAAAGATATGGATTTAGATCTATTTTGTTTCAGCCAGGGCCATATATTCTTATTCCTAGTTTTCGTTCCCATGTGTGTGTGTATATGTGTGTGTATGTATGAGGAGGTATGTATTTGTTATGCGAAATGCTGGGTTTTGTTCTGGCATGTTTGGCCATGCCTACAACATACTTTAGTCATTCCCAGACCCCAGACTTGACCTGCTTTCCCCTCCGTCCTGCTTTATTTTCTCTTTTTTTTTTTTTTTTTTTACCAGTCCTGTTGGTTTGAAAGTGATTTTGAGTATCAGCCAATATTGAGTAAAAGGAACACTAATTCTGCTATTAACCTTCCATTTGCCTACCAGCACTATTTTCAACTTGAATCCTGCCTTCCCTTGCCTGGTGGAATATGAGGACCAGCAGCACATAGATAATGACAACACCCACGTAGCGATAGAGACACTTCCTTAGCTGCACTGCCTGAGGATTTCTACCATCTTTGGTGAGGAACAATTAGAAATTATTATCAGAATCCACTGTGTGTCTGTAGTACCCAACATACAATTATGCTCAAGTTTACAGTAAACTGCATGCAATTCTTACTCTGTAGGGTGGTCCAGTCTCAGATGAGTCTGTTATTGTTCTCAGAAGTCAAATACAAAACTTTCTGGATATCATTATAATTGTAAATCTGTACTGGAAGTTCCCTCAAGAAACTTGGAAAAACAAGGATCCTGTTCCCAGAGTGAGAGAGCGGGCTGGTGACAGCCTCCCAGAATGCTTGAACAATGCCTGCTTGGCACAGAGTGCTGGCTGGTGCAGCAGTAGCAGAGGCCCTGCCGTGGGCCCCTTCATTCCATCTACAAACATCTACTGAGCCCCTGCACTCAGTGCCAAGGACCCAGCAGAACATGAAACAGAATTCACAACCTCAAGAAGGCTCCAGGAGGTCATTAAGGAGTGAAGAAAGTCCAGAACAATCCCTGAAGGGCAAAGACAATGAAGGTCTTGTAAAATTGATAAAATGACCAATGTGTTACAGACCAGGTTCCTAGGCCCTGTATTAAACATTTAAAATAGAGATGAGAGGCTGGATTTTTCTGTTTTATGTTCCAAGGACAAAAATAGCACAAACAGTGAAATTCCAGAGGATTTAGATGAGTTGGAACATCAGGATACTGGGCAACAGTATTTTGCAGTGTATGCAGATGGCCGAAAGTAGGGCCCAGAAGCAAGATTCATAAGGGAAGGTGGCTGATGGCTCATCTTGCTGCACAGCTGTAGGGAAGCTGGCCGGGAGCAGCCAGTGGGCACTGGGGAGGGAGCACCTCACAGGGCCACTCTGTGCACTGTTGCCCCATGCAAGGGAAGCAGGGAAGGCCGGAGACCCACAGCTTTGCTAGTGCTGGGCCTCGGGAAGCCTAACTGCCAGGAAAGGCTGAGCAGTTGGGTTCTCAGTAAAGAGGACAGCTTAGAAGTGACTCATCAAAGCCCTTAAAATTCCCGGTTGGGTTTCTAGTTCTGCCCAGAGGTTACTTGGCTTTGGGGCTTGTACAGGGAGGGGCGTCCAAAAATCTCAATTCTCCCCTAGGCTCTAAGAGGAAAAAAGCCCCTCAAAGTCCTAAGGATTGCATTCCCTACTCCCACCCTCTACCATCCAGCCTCCACGCTGGTTACCACTAAGGTTGTGCCTGCCTTTCGCCCCACTCCTTCCACTTGTCCTGAGCAGCCAGGCCTTTCTTGATCATTGAAAATTACAATGCCTCATTGTGTCTGTATCCAACTCAGTGTTACAGAACAATTTTTAGCTCATTTGATAGAACAACATTGAGAAGAGCCAAGGTGCCCATTGTTACCCCCTCTATTTTTACAGCAGAACAAACCAAGGCCCAGAGAAGGGGTGATGGATGTTTCCTACAAGTCCCACACTTGGTAATGGTGATGGATTTCAACTCAAGTCATTTGCTTCCAAAGGCCATTGCATGATGCGTAGTCCTTGTATGGCAATGTGTCCACGTGATGAACTGTGAGCTACTGGTGTAGCCTAATCATGTTAAGTACTGAGTAAAGACTGATACCCACAAGAGGGGGATGCTCCTTCCCAGTTCTGGCTTGGAGTATGTGGGGATCTTGCCCATCATGGCCAGATGTACATGGTGGTAATAAGTGGTAATAATGGTGACATGGCATTCTCAACCTGCCAGGCCCTGTCCCAGCTCTGGTGCTGTCTTGCATGACCAGAACTTTAGTCTTTGACCATTGGAGACAATACCTAAAACATTCTGGTGATGCAGTTAATTTTAGGTGGGCCTCTGGCCTAGGTAGGCCTTTCCCCTGCCTCTATAGCAGCCTTTGGAGAATCAGAGCCCTCTCTACTGTTGGTGTAGTCTCAGCACTCTTCTAGCCCCTGGCTGAGGCATGCCTACGAGCCCAGTGCAGCCAACTGGATGCTTTCTCAGGACGTCTACTCACGCATGGAACGGCGGGCAATGGTTGGCGCACGTTATTCCACCAAGTACCCTAAGAAGCTGTTAGCTAGTTTCTCCTGCTCTGACTCCAGAATACTTCTGCTTGATAGCCCCTCAAAATCCTATCCTGCTGGATTCCAAAAGCTCCCTGGTGCCCTTCAATAAAACCCTGTCCCCTCCAGGCCAGCCAGAATCCCCATGTGCCGGCTGCACTCAGAGGACGGTCCATCATCATCGTCTTCTCTTTCTTTTTTCTTCTTTTTTTTCCTAGCATCCTTTTAATGGGAATCAGAAAAGTAACAAGCAGAGAACCCTGGATTGAAGCCAAAATGCTATCACTATCTGGTCTCTGTTACTGCATAGCTGAATAATATGAGACAAACCAAATTGATTTTTCTAAAATCTCGACTGCTCTCCAAAAACTATGGGTAATGGTGCTGTTTGTTGTAAGGCTAACATGAGAGAATCTGCAAAGGCTCTGGCATAGGGCCAAACACATAGTAGAGGCTTCCTTCTTTTCAGTTCTGTTCCTTTCCTGCTCCTCCAGGTTGCTTTTATCTCTAGCCTCATCTTCTGAAATTTCTCTCTCCTCCTTAGTCTCCTTCTATCCTCCTTCCTGCCTAAAGCAGTCCCCTGAATCCCCCCCCCACGTGCACCACCTCCACCCCTCCCACAACCTGCTTCTCCATTTCTCCCCTTCATCTACCTGCCCTCAACAGTAACCAGCACACTGAGGATAGGCTTTGACTTACCAGAAGGCTAGTAGCAAATTCTATGCACACAACACACTTTTAATGATGCTTTGAAAAATATCTTCTAAAATAAGTAAGGATGAGGAAGGTATTCATAAATAAACTCAAAGGTAAAACTGTCCATCCTGAGGGAAGAAAACGGAAGTAGAGCACGACCTCTGACCCTTCCAGCTCTGTGTGGAAGCATTGTTCCAGGTACCTTGTGGGGAAAAGAGGGCCGGCCCAGAAACACACTTTATGAAGCAGAGTAAACAAGCTGGTCCCAGCCCCAGGCAGGACAACTGCCCTCTTTCATTTGGGGATAAAGAAGGCACTGAGTTTGTGACCAGGCTGAAGGTGAGCGGAGGTGAAGCTAGGAGCTCTGGCCGCATCAGTGCAAGTTGTGTGGCATGGGGTGGGGAGTGGGGGAGCTAACCCAGCCTGCCCTGTGTGTCTGTCTCTCTCCCAAGACTGAGCATGACGAGAACTACCGGGCTAGACTAGAGGGGCATTTTGGTCCCTGAGCTATGATAGTTCAAGGCATCAGGGCACAGCTGCAAAACCATGGCCTGACTCTGGCTCTGAAATGTGGAGGCAAAACCCCGGAGTCCACCAGAGTCCATCCTGGTGAGCATCTCTGGTACTTCACTTCTGTCACCTTCCTTTATGCCCCTTGAAAATATTTTTTTGTCTTGGATGACTATTAGCCATGGAGTTGGCCCAGCACAGCTTCCACCAGCCCCACAGGCAAGAGCATCTAATGCCACAATGGCAGAAGTTCTAACGGAGGTGGCCTGACCCCCCTTCTTCCAAGCCAGAATTCTGCTGTTCAGATCACTCTTCCATGAAATGATTATGTTGCTCTTCAGAGGCTCACGCCCCATGAGCACCATGATTAGGGCCAGGCCAACAAGATTTCTGGGCTGCTAGTGTGGCCCATCCAGAGTTGTACCATTAACCGCACAATTTCAGAATGATTAGAAACCTGTATCTGAAAGTGTGGAAACAGTGACGATGGGCAGTGAGGGTTCTCAGAGAGAACAGCCCAACATTAGAAAAGTGAAAGAGAAATGAGGTCATCTCCAGATGCTGCTAGTGCTGAGGTCATCAGCATCTGGGACATGGTCTTACAGGACACATGGCCTCCCCCCCCCTCCTCTATTTCCAATGGTAAAGAGCAAGGAATCATGGGTATTCATGCATATCAGGGCTAGTGACTCACACTTGCCATCTACTTATCATCTCCAGCCTAAATGGTAAAGTCTTTTTGATCTTTAATAGTCCATGACTAACGACATTTATGTTTAGAAACAGTCATGAACCTTAGGTCTCACCCAGAAAACAGAAATGTATTCAGTCTGGAATAAAATCCTCGTAACTACAAACACATTGGCCACCATAAGTGAACAAACTAACTGAAACCTTAAAAAAAACAACAAACAGAAAGAAAAATAAAAGAGTGGTTAACACAAAATGCAGAACTTTTGCTAGGTGGAGAAAGGTGAATTCCACAGGAACAGCTTTCAAGAGAGGCCAAGTTAGGGGGAATATGCTGTGTCACTTTAAGTGGGCTGGCAGATGCATGGATCTCAATCTTATTATGATTTATTTGGATTTCATATACCACATGTAGTGTATATTTTATATAGTCATGCATATAGACACAACTATTCAGGTTATTAAGAGCTCTAGTGGGTTGGGCACAGTGCCTGACACCAGCTGTATCTAAATGAACCATTTCACTCTGGAGCCTCTCACTTCTAATGACAATCTGAAGGAACTATTTCATATATGAGTTGATTATTTCCAGTGTCCTGTGGTAGCAAAAGCCCCAAACTTGGAAGATCTACTCTGCTACTCATTACCAATACTATCTTCCATGTATACTGATAGTACTATTTTCTCATCTGTAAAACGGGGATAGCAACTGCCTCCATTAAAGTATTAGCTTGAAAGTGAAAGATGATGAGGGCCAGTGCTCTAGATCGGAGGCTGCCAGTCCACAGCCCATAGGCCTGGTCTGTGGCTTGTTAGCACCTGGGCTGAGCAGCAGGAAGGGAGCCCTGGGTGTGCGCGTGAAGCTTCATCTGTATTTGGAGCTGCCTGCATTGTTCACATTAGCACCCAGTTCTGCCTTCTGTCAGATAAGCACTGGCACTATATTCTCATAAAGTGAAAACCCAACTCTGAACTGTCTATGCAGGATTTAGGCTGCGGCTCCTGGTGGGCATCTAAGGCCTGTAATCCGAGGGAGAGCTGAGGCAGTGGAGCTGAGGCAGTGAGGAGCAACTGCAAATATGGATTAACATTAGCTGAGGGCTCTGACTGCAGAGACCATAATAAATCCATTGCTTACAAAGTCATCTCAAAAGCCTATCAGTGAGTGCCAAATGATAGTTAAGCTGCTCCTGGTAGCAGGCCTTAGAGCAGCAAAGGAACTGATGGACTTTGTATGACTGCATTTGGTGGCATGCTTTAGGGCAGAATGCAACACTTATTTTAGGCTGTGCATTATTGTGTTTGCCTCTTCTCTCCAGGCCTTTTTCTTGTACTGTGTATTTATCTGAGTCACAGTCTTGGTAAGTGCATAAGCTGACCCTGGCCAATATGGGTAAAAATCAAAATGCCAATTTTGATAATAGAGCTTCCTTGGAAGGGGGGAAAGATCCAGTGCTAGGAAAGCAGAAGAGTCTAACACTGCCCATAAGAAGAAATCTGCGCTTAAAAGAGAACACACAGGGTCCCACTTAAATTATGGATTCACTGCAACAAGTGATTTATATTCGCCAAACCTACTTTGTCTAATATGTGGTTTCCAACTATGCAAAGAAGCCAGAAACTCTACAAAATGGGTTGGCCACATGGAGAGCAAGCACCTGCCTTGAGGTCCAAGGCTTTGAAGTTTCTCTAAAGAAAAACACGTGAACACAGAGAACAGAAGCAATTTATTAACAGCCACCTCTTTATCAAACGTGTCTGCACTAAGGGCATCGTTCTTAGTGAATAATCACATTGCAAAAGCTAACAAGACCTTTCTCCTGGTGAAGAGCTGGAGTTCTTGCCTGCTGCTGAGGACATTTGTCATAACTTTTAGGAAACTTTCCGGAGCAGCTGCAGTTCAAAGTGGCACGTGTTCCTCTTTTGGCTAACACCGTAACTAGATAAACTGATGAAATACCAGAGGCTATTTAGGCGCAGTTGTGAGAATTAATGAGTCACCGTGGAGCTCAGCTTGATGAGCCTGCTGATGTCGAGAAGCCAACAATGCTCGCTTTTGTGTAACATATTTTCCAGGAGGATGTGCACGAGTGTCTGTTATGTACCCTTTTGTTGCCAACTTATAAATTGCAAACTACTACAGCTGAAGTGCTCTAAGTTTTTGAACAATTATATATCAGGAAAGCTGGATTGGTCATTTTGTATTAGCTTAATGCATAGATAGGACAGCTACCATGACTGGATGGCTCTGGTATCACTGCTCAAGTCAGCAAGGTCATTTCTGCATGGGAGTCTATCCCCTGGGCCACCCATAGAGAAATGTTAGCTAGCCCAAAAAATGTCACCTGAACTTAGCATTTTATAGGACATGACTAAAGTTATCAGCTGCATCAAAGCACCTGCCTCTAGGACTGGGGATATAGCTCAGTGGCTTAAGCACCTGCCTGGCAAAGCACCTGCCTCTAGCTTATGTCTGTTTGTGCAGTTCTGTGAGGAGATGGAGCACAAGTCTCTCATCTTCTCTTATGCACAGAGATGAGGTGCTTCCTAAAGGTGGATCATTGGCCAGAGTCTTTGAGTTGTAAGAACTGCTCTAGAAGTTTCTTTTTGAAAAAAGAGTCATCAAAGGCAGTGCATCTCAGTGAAACCTAATGGGTCACAAAACATGTGTGATACATCCACCTTGCTCAGCGAACTCAAACTGGCCCTTTATGGGAGAACGATAACTGTACACAAGTTGTCAGATAAAGTGGATGCATTCAAGGCCAAACTGGATTTCTGAGGGGGTGGGGGGACAAGTGAAAATCTGGATTTTTGACACGTTTCAAACTTAGCTGAGACTTTGAAAGAGTCTGAGTCAGGGACTTCTTTCTCCCAGCTTGTGCATGATCATCTATTTCAGTTTTTAAAGACTTTGATCGGTACTTTCCCCGCACCCAAACTGTGAAGTGGGCTTTGCCTAAGCCAGGTGAATTGGCTGTGCAGGTGGCTCGGCTGCTTGAGATCGTACGTGACGGTGGTCCTGCTATTTCTCTTCTGATTATGCCAGAGATCTGCTTTTTCAACAAAACCTTTCTTTTCTGCTACCCAAAGTGGTCAGAGAAAGATCACTTTTTCCCTAGATTGTCTCCATAGCACTTGTCTCTATATGGCTAGTAACATTTGTGGCCTGGAGTCTTCAGAAACCAGGTGTCTGTGCCCATCCTGGGTGACAACATGGAATGTGCTCATCTCAGGCTTTCTGTACTTTTAATCCCCTCAGGAAAGCACATAACCACATGGCCTAGGGACAACTTCCCATCCCTCCACGATGCGTCTGCCATCGCAGCTGCCCTAATTGGCTCCCGGGAAGAATTAACGCAGACTGTATTTAGTCACTGTCCTCATCCCTGGGATGAATTACCCAACACCTGAGATTTAAAGGAGAGGTTTGGATCACAGTGCAGAACTTTCAGTCCGTGTTTGGCAGGCTGACACAGAGAAACAGCATGGTGAAGGGCCGGCGTGCAGAAGAGCTGCCAGGCCATGACAGGCAGGGAGCAGAGAGCACAGAGGCAGTAGGCGGGACCGTGGACATTATATCCTACCAGGTCACACCCCCAGTGACCCACCACTCTGACCAGGCCCTCCTGGCTAACCTCACCTTTAGCTATGATGCCACCATGATTCCATCACCTTGTAAAAGCCCCACCTATGAGCATATAAGGCCTTGGGGGACAGCTAACCATAACCTATAACATTAAGCAAAGCCTCACTCAGCTCAAAGTCACCCAGCCAGGAAGTGGCAGTCAGGTTAAAAACCTAGGTTCCTCAGCCAGTGGATTACCTTTTCCCAGGATAGCAGTCTCTGGGATCCACATATCAGGCCTTGGCCTCCCCTTCTCCTCTTTTCTGCAGGCCTTAGTGACTTGGTCATCCTTTCATTCAGCTTCCTCAAATCTTCGGAAACATGCACATGAGCCTCACCTTAGTGTGCACCAGAAGCAGCTGCACGATTTGAGCTGTGGGAGCAAGGTGGCAGATAGGCCCAGCAGGGGCTGTGCATGTCAGTTACCATGCCTGTTGACACAGAACCTCCCTGAGGCGAGTTATTTTTATTTGCATCTTATAGTTTATTTTTAATAGCGAGGGTTCTTAATCATCATCCAAAACATATTATGTTACTTTAAAAGTACTTTCAAATGTTTCACAGCATCAAACATGATTTTATTACATCTTGGAATCAAAATGCTTTCTAAAAATAATGGCTAATTTTATGACTCAAGACTATCAGAATAAACCGACTTACACATTCAAAAATTACATTACCAGATGCTTTTATGCATACCTATTCCAATAAGAGCTAATCCCCCACACATTAATTTCATGGAGACTCAGAGGCCAGCCGATGAGCAAAGAAATGAGGGGAATATATTTTGTCTTTAAAGAAAGTTAAAACCATTTTCAAATCCTCAGTTCCTGGTAGCTTCTAAAGAGGGTGAAATTTTGCAAGCTGGGACTGTTTTCCTGTTTAAGCATCTGCCATTAAAAAAAATAATAACTAAGCTGGGCGTGGTGGCGCAGGCCTGTAATCCCAGCACTCGGGAGGCTGAGGCAGGAGGATTGTTGTGAGTTCGAGACCAGCTTGAGCTACAAAGTGAGTTTAAGGCCAGCCTGAACTGCATAGTGAGACCCTGTCTCAAAAAGGCAAAAAAAAAAAAAAAAAATAATAATAATAATAATAATAATAATAACTACTGCTTTTCTCCTTTAAAACACACATTTGAGATCACGCTGGGCAGGATTCTCTCTGTGCTATTCTCTCCGTCCTTCCTGACCCCCAGTTGGTATTTTTTCGGGAAGGGCAACATATTGGAAATCCAACTCACCTAGCAAAGCTTCCAGCAGGCACAGAAAAAGCAAATAGATCCATGAGGGTGTCTACTCTATTTTTCTGCATTTAGCCACTCCCCAGTCCTCCCTCACATGACTGTCAAGTCCTCCAGCTGCACAAGAACAAGCGCTGGAGTCACAGCGATGCCTGCAGCCCCAGGAGGCCTTCTGTAGATGCAAGCCAGAGGCCTCACTCACTCACTCACTCACACGGCCACGCTTTGTTCTTTTTTTTTTTTTCATTTATTTTTACTTTATTAAAATACAAATGTCAATCAGACAGTTTCAAGACACCTTAACCATACACATTTGATGAATTAATACATTGCAAACTGTTTTTTTTTTTTTAATGTGCAAATTGATTCAGCTAACTGATGAGGCTGAAGGCTTGGCCCAGAGCAGGACAGCTTCCTGGCCTTCCTGCTCGGAGTCCCTGCCTCCACCCCAACACCCTAGGATACACATGAGAGACACCTTTTCCCAGCTTCAAACCACTCTGATAGCAACAAACAGAGACAAGCAAACATTATGCGCCTCTGGAAGACCTCTGGAAAGAAAGATGCTTTGTGCTGTGCTGGCCCTGCCCCTAGGATACGCTGAGATGGCGATTGAGACTGAGTGGTGGCCCGGGCCTGTAATTCCAGCACTTGGGAGGCTGAAAACAGGAGGATCGCTACAAGCCTGAGCTGTGTAGTGAGACCCTGTGGACGCTGCTAAA
>PVKA01002614.1:0-122208 GCA_004027165.1 Ctenomys sociabilis
CTAGGTAAATAATTATTGAATCTTTGATATAATTCAGCTACATAAAAACCTGTAAATATAATATCATGTATGCACCTTGTACAATACCAAAACGTTATGAAAACAGTTTGCAATGTATTATTTCATTGACTCTGTATGGTTATGGTGTTTTGAAACTGTCTGATTGACATTTGTATTTCAATAAAATAAAAATAAATGGGGAAAAAAAAACATACATATGCCATTAAAATACCCAAGTCCTCTATCCTCAGCTGAATCCCAGACCACAACCCAAGTCCTTTATCCTCAGCTGAATTCCAGACCAAATGCCTGCTTTATTAAATGATGCTGGATCAAATTAGTTTTTTACGTTACCAGATATCAACCTGCAAAACTGGGTAATAAAACAAAACAAAGGGGTCTGGGAATTGGCTCAGTCGAATAAGCGCTTCCCTGGCAAGTGCAAGGGCCTGAGGTCAATCCCCGATTCTGCCAAAACAACAAAAAAGGTTATGAGAATTTAAATAGGATAAAAATTTAAGCATTAATTGCTCCTTTCAAAAGTGCAACAGAAATTGGCAGTATAATTATTCCAGTTATCCTATCATGCAACTTAAAAATCTAATTTTGACAGTAACTACCTAGTCAATTTTTTTCTGTTTATAAATAGCCATCTTACACTAAAATTATCAAATGTAAATATGACATTTTAGATGCTTATAGGTTTTCTTTTAGTAGCGGGGATTGAATGCTTATAGTTTTTTAAAAAGCTGGAGTGTACACTTCATAATACAGCTTAGAATCCTGCCAAGTAACTGCTAGTTTCACAAACCTGCTGACGATTCTTAGGACTATTTTCTTAACCATTTTGTGCATATAAATGTATGGGTTTAGCCCTGTCATGTTTCCTAGCTTTTCTCCTTGGCCTCTCTTCATTGTTTAATCCTTAAGTTCTCGCTTTCCTTTTAATTGTGTTATACCTTTCTATTTTTATTTCTTCTTTTAAGTTCTAACACTAGGGAGATGATACAGTTTTTACACATGTGAGTCTGGTTTGTTTCACAATAAGGTATATTGTCAAGTGGCATCCACTTAAATATAAAGGCTTCAAGTTTATCATTCTTTATAATTGAGTAATACTCCATTGTATAAAAACACCACATCTTTTTCATCCATTCCTCAGGTGATGGGTACCTTGGTTGTTTCCAGTATTTGCTGTTAGAAATTGTGCAGCTATAAACATAGGTACATATATATCACTATATGACATTTTCAGTTCTTTTGGAAAAATTGCCCATAGGGGTATAGCTGGATTGAATGAGATTTCCAGTCCTAGGTTTTAAAGAGTCTCCCCACTGATTTCCATACACCTGAAACACGATCAAGTATTTTGATGGTATTATTACTATGCCCTGTGTGTAGCAGTGAAACTAGAAAGTATTGGCCAGTCACAGTGCATTCTCCAAACTGAATTTTACAGTTTCTTGTGGCTGCCATCGTCACAACTCTGTAATCCCAACATGGTACATCAGTCTTCTTTCATAGCATTCATGAGATTTCCTGCCATCTCAAAGTGAAGCTTTGAGTGCCCTTTCACAAGTTAGTCGTGCTCTTCTGAAAGCCTCTTTGTGTCTTCATTGTCATCACAGTTGTGTGCCTTAAATTTGTGATTGGCATTTTCCTGTCATTTTTAAAGGACTACATCTGAGCAGGTGCGAAGACAGCTGCACAGCTCTGCAGTGCTGCAGTCGCATGAGCTCTCCTCTGTAAAGACGCAATAGGAGTAGACTGGCTGGTGCAAAGCTTGGGAACCCCCTGACTTATGTGTCTTAGCTGCTTCATGCACAAATGAACTGGGTAAACTCTTATCAGCTAAGGTCTTTACAGCTTTGGAATTCTTCTTTACCCTTCCCACCTATATAGGTTGTTTTAACAAGACAGGAAACAAGTTTCAGGAAGTTCTGAGGTCTTCCTATAATGCTCAACAAAAGTAATTTAAATAAATTAAATATTATAAAACACATCAAGTCAATGCCTCTGATATTTCAAGGTCTGCTTCACTGCTTTCTAGAAGAAAATTAAAGTAGAAAAATAAAGAAGCAAGGATCAGAGCTAAAATTAGAATAAAGAGTAGGTGGAAGAAAAATGCGATTGTATAGAAGTTTGAGAAATATGCATACTAACTGGTGAATTTAATAAGAAAATGTTAAGGTATCTTAAAGGCATTAATTGAAGGTCAAGAGCAAGGATGAAAATCTTTAATTACAGAAGTAATAAATACCAGAACCTGAAGAAATATAGTAAATATAAATCTGTTAAAATATTTATTTAAATAAAGACTACAAAACTTGTAGAATCTGAAAGAGTTAGGGAAATAATTAGCATTTTTTGAATATTTATTATGTGTCAAATATAGGGCAACTATTTTAAATACTCTGTAATTTATGAGTTCATTGATGAATTTTAAAAACTTGGGCCATCATGAATAACTATTATTTGCTTTAAAATCTTAGTTGTTGGCTGTAAATTCGGTAGGGTCTGTGCATGGTCTGTGTCTGCACTTTGATACTTAGCCAGACTGGAAAGCCGCCGGTCTAATGCACAGCCTCTAACATGGAATCTGCCTTCAGCTGGTGACTGCCATGCGCTGCCACACTGCACAAGACGGCAGAAGGCTGCAGTGCTGTGGGAAGACCCTGGAGGAGCTGGAGCTTGAGCCAGCCTGGGAGCAGAGATAAGAGAGGGAGATGAAAGTGACCAAGGAGCTGGCTGCTGGGGAAGTCAGGGTTGCTGGTGTGGCTATATCAGGCACATAGGCGGCATGCATTCTCATTAGGAAAAGAGAAAGGAGGAATGTGTGACAATCAACTGGTCTTCAGTACTGGCCAGGGGGTGTCTGAGTGTGAAGGGGGTATGGAGAGCCAGAGCATCCTCGGGGGAATCAGCACAAGTGTGGCTTTAATCAGGCTCAGGTCCCAGGTTCCTTGAGGACCCCTCAATAGTTCTAATAGCGGTGCACGGCACATTAGCACCTTGTATAGGAGGGTGTATTTGGGGCAGGGAGATGAGCAAGAAGCAGGTAGCAAAATCCCAGGTAATGAAGGCTCAGTCACAGCACCCAACAACTTGTACACACTTGAGATGGCATGTTGGAGGCCCCTCCCACCAATCAGAGCTGGATCCAGCATGCACTCCCCCAGGAAGCCACACCATGGCCAGATGCTGTGCTACACATGTGGGGGGACAAGCCCATGGCCTACGGAGGCAAGTACTCTGCTCTGAATCTTCACATCGCTACTTATTCTTGAACAAAGTTGATCAAGTTGCTTGTCCTTGAGATTTAATTTTATTTCTGTAAGTTGAGAATCATAATAGCATCTATCTTGTAAAGATTCTGTTAGGACAAGTTGAAGTAAGATGTGTGTAACTCACAATAAGGAAACCAGGTTTTAGAAAAGTTTCTGAAGAGTTAACTATTTGTACCTGGCATTGGCTACAGAATTTTTTTCAGAAGGCAGACAGGTGAGAAGGCTCACAGGACAGGAGAGCTTAAACTCAGCAAGTGGGAAAAAGGGAAGATTTTAAGTCAGACTTACTTCATGACTGGCCGTGAAGCAAAGGTACCATAAAGAATGGAAGCCTGAGTGTTCAGAGAAATTATGGTAACTGTGATGAATGTAGGAGGCTTGCAAGGAGTAGGACTTAGGGTAAGAGAGATTTAGAGATATTTAAGTGTGGAACAACAATGTAAGAAGAAGGCACTAATAACCTCAGAGTTATGGAGGTAGGGACAAGTGAGGGTGGTGAAAGGAAGAAGCCCTGAGAGGAAGCCCATGGACAGAGGGGGATAGGGAGAAGAGGATGAGATAGAAGGGGAACAAAAAGGGTACCAGTGCAGCCTAGCATGCAAATAAGCAGGGAGAAAGGGAGCACTCCACTCGGAGAAGCGCTGGGGTGCTGTTCAATCACAGGCTCTGGTCACTCTCGTCTCCGCAGGTCCAAGGAACAGCTCCACAGAGGGCCTAAATCTCCCCTTTGATGAAAAGTGGATTCACAGGTGCTGTCCCACATTGTTTCCTCTTATAAAATGTTGTGCAGAGCCAGAGTGCTGGGGGAGGCTGGGTGCAATCACAGACGAGTCAGCAAGCAAATACTGAGTTTTAGAATTTTTAAACTGAGAAGTACTTGAGTAACAGCCTCATGGATTTGCAAGGTCCAGGAAAGGTGCTTCAGTAGACAAATGCGTGGAGCAGAGCATTGTGTTTCACTGGAAAGTAGAGTGGGCTAAGTTGGCATAAGCAAACACAGTGAACACAAGAGTCCTGTGAAAGATATCCTTTCAGAGATTCTACTTCTTACAAACTGAATCCACAAAAACTTTCAGAAGTAGGAGAGTCACGACCAGGGACTGAGGAAGTCTTTTGGGGGAAATATATATTCAGGAATCTTGGCAATTTGATTAATTACTTATATTTCACATAGAATCACCTCAGGATGATAGCATTATATCACTATATCCTATTAATATTGCACCTTATAGAATATTAAGCATTTTCCTTACTACTAATGAGTTTAGCTTGCAGCTATTCCTCTACATGAAGTATGATTAAGCCTTCATAGCCATGGAGGTTAAGATGAAAGGGGAATACATATGTCCAAAGGATGGATAATGTACATCAAGATAATGCACTACAAGAAGGCTGTAGTTGGCAACAATGCAGTGTACACTGGTAATTTGCTTAGATGGTAGATTGTAGGTACTTTTCAAAAAAATAGAAGAAAAAAAGAAACCAGATGTTTCACTATGTATTTACATACAAGATAACTCTATTAAAACACCATGAGTATATCTTACATTTGTACAATAAAAAATGAAATTAAATTTAATTGAGCACTAAAATCCCAGACCTATTATGTATATTAGCAATGACAAAACAAACAGTTGTTTTATTACAGTGATCTAGTCACTGTAATATAAAATTGCTCTGGGCAAACTAACCTAGTCCAAGGGTTCTACAATATAAGAAGCACATTTAAAAGAAAATGCCATGAAGAAAAAATCAGTACATAGCCATTCATCTTTTGGTAGGCTTGAACCTCGAAGAACAAAAAACTCTAAAGAAAGATTTTCTCTGAAAAAGATTTTCTTTTTCATGGATGATTGTGTTATTAAAAAAATGTTTTGTGGTCAAGAGTGAAAACCTCAGACTTACCAAAAGCCCTTTGTATTATATATAGCTCAGAAATTCTGCCTGGATTTTGATTTAACATTTACAAAATTATCTGACATACAGATATAGCCAGACATTGCAAGATTAGAGTTCCTGAGCCTACTTCTTCTGTCATGCCACACAAACATTAGGCTAAGCACAGTTTCCTTCTGAAAAGCAATAATCAGCTGTATACTATCAAAACCAATACAACAGAGAATCTTAGTTTTGGGATGCTAACCTATGCATCATCATTCATTGGGTTAATAATAACTAATGTTTGTATAGAGTTTTGTTGCTCATACGTCATTTTCAAATAAATCACCTCATCATCTCTTTAGAACCATTCTGGGAGGCGAGTATTATTTTCATTTTCTTTTTTTAGGGATTTTTTTTTTATTTGTTCAGGGTCTCACTATGCAGCCCATACTCATAGTGATCCTCCTGGTTTCTGCCTCCCTAGTGCTGGGACTACAGGCATGCGCCACCTCGCCCAGATTCATTTTCTAAGTGAGGAAACAAGACTGATTAAAGGTTGCTCAATGAGCAAGTGGTTCAGAATATAGGTCTGCTGTTACCATAAAGCATATATTTGCTACTGGATACAGTTCATTAATTTGTCTATTTATTTATTAAACAAACATCTGTTGCATGCAATAGGAAGAATACTGAGCGGTCTGCCTGGGCCTCAGCTTTACAAGGTCATTCTATACAAACAGGTTCAATTTTCTTAGACACAGTCCTCTAAGCATGAGTGTCTCTAGCCACTGCATGACAGTGGGTAAAGATGGCACGATAGATCTAGAGCTAGTGTTTCTAAGAAGCAGGATGCAAATAAATGCAGTAACTCAATATTACAAATGTTCTTTAACTCCTAAGGTAATTTAGTGTGATAAACAAGATCAAAAGATCTTTGGGATTAAGAAATTTTGAGAACAAGAAATGAGAACTAGGCAAACAACCTGAGGACCTATAGTTTCACAGTGGGATTTTTTCACGCTAGATCTAAGTCTAGTCAGGAAAAGAATGATCACCGTCTTGCACTCTGTAACTATGGCAGCTAAGTGAAATGTAAGATGGATATGATCATGGAAAATTTAGGACAGCCGGGCTTGGTGGAGCATACCTGTAATCCTAGCACTCGGGAGGCTGAGGCAGGAGGATTGTTGTGAGTTCAAGACCAGCCTGAGCTATAAAGTGAGCTTAAGGCCAGCCTGAACTGCATGGTGAGACCCTGTCTCAAAAAGACAAAAAAAAAAAAAAAAAAAAAAAAAAAAAAAAAAAAAAAAAAAAAAAAAAAAAAAAAAAAAAAAAAAAAAAAAAAAAAAAAAAAAAAAAAAAAAAAAAAAAAAAAAAAATAGGACATCTTATTGATAGGAACATACAATTGATGCTCAGGAGTTGAATTAAATACTGAGCCAATAAAATTTTAGTTGTTGATCACTGGCATTTCTTCATGGCATTTAGGCTCATAGTGGTGAATGTAACAAGTAATAGATCTTTTCACTTTTATGATTTCAATATATTTGAAATTAAAATTTAGGCTACTATTTTAGAAGAGCTGTTCATCCTCAAAACATAAGTGTGCATTTTTCTGATACTATAGTAGGGATAATAAGAATCACTCTATTGGTTTACTCGTTAGAGAGTTCATTTTGAGCACCTACAAGGCATTCCACCATGCTCTGTGGAGAATTAGTATAAATATGATCTTAGTTGTTAATTGTTTGTTGTTGATCTTGAAAATATAATCAGAAAGTACATGTACAATACAAGACTTCACTGAAATGACAGAAGAGTTTAGATCTCCCCAACTAAAATCTGACATAGTCTTTAAGGAAGAAATAAGCATATTTAATATTTCAGCTACAATGTTTAGCATTGTATCAACAACTTTTAACAAATATTTCTTGCTTGTGTTCTATGAATTCAGCACTGTGCTAATGTATGAGGATATTTGGTATCTTCATTATTTTTCCTATTGTTAAGACAAAATGCTCAACATACAGAGTTAAAGGAGCAAAGGCTTGTTTCAGCTCACAGTTTGTAGAGGTTGCAGTCTGTAGTTGGCTTGCTCCAAGGCAGAATGGCATATGGCCCAGGGGTGACTGTTTTCAGTAGCTGTGGTGGTAGAAGACAGCAAAAGCAACAAAATGAATTTCGTATCTATACTTGAGTCCCACTCCCAAGATAACATTCACAACACACATATTTAGTTATATATATATATATATATATAAATATAATTAACATACACACATACATGATTGATTTTACATAAACATTATAATAGAAGCTAGCTGGCCACCACAGCTTTGTTTCTTGGTTGCATGACTTTTCCAGGCAATCGTTTACTTAAACGTGGTGGCCATCTGACCTATGGAATGAGGTTGGAAACTGTATGCATTGTTAGCCAGTTGTGATGCATAAAGACCGTCCCCGTGTATGAGAGTTTAAGCACCATCACCTGGCCTGCTGGGTTGGAGGAGCTGAAGCCACGTGTGGTGAGTCCCTGGCCCACTGAATAAGCCATGCATTTTAGTCAGAATATGTGCTATGGACTTCAGTGAGCTAAAAATGTAGTTAGTTCTTCTGCAGTGACCACAGATCTATGGACTTGTCTGTTACAGTTGCTGGCATCACTCTAACCCGTGCTGTGTCTTCACGCTGGCAGTATCTGTGCACTCATCTCACAATATGGAACACAGTAGGGAAGTCAGAGCATGCAGAGGCGGCCTTGGACTCCACCCAGCCTCTAAACTCATGGCTCCCAAGGATTACATTCATCTGCCTCTGTTTTTCTTGCAGAAATTAATAGAAGATGAATAATTGTTTTTTTGTTCTCTAAGTAGATGAAGTAACCCAGGGGCAGTAGGTTATGCTTTAAAAGTCCAAATTTATAATCTCAGATGTTGACATTTATTATTGAGCAATTATCCTGCTCAGCCAACTCTGTCTCCAATAAGCCAAGCCACTTCTGCCAACTGTCAAGGTTCCACACATGTGGCATTTGGGGAATACACAGGGAGAGTACGAGGAAGAAGAGGATACAAATATCTGTATCACGGACTTTTGCAGATGTTTTGTTGCCCATTGTTACTCAATAAATAATAAAAGCAAAGGCATGTCCCTAGCTATTGCATGCAGCTTCTGTCTTTCCAGCTGGTGCTTTCTCTGGCCCCCAAAATTCATACCAACATAGGGGAGCTTGAGCACTATTCCTAACCCTCCACCCAGCTATTCATCATGGTGATAATAGCACAAAAGGGTGCTTAAAGATCAATTTTTGAAATAAACTATGTGTATTGCTCTACTAAGTTCATGGAACTGGATGAGGAGTCTGCATGCCTCAAAATATAAAAGGGAGAAATGAGAACAGAACCTGCATTTTTGCTGAACTTAGTGTTGATGAGTTGACTGCCCCTGAAGCCATATATCTAAAGTACAGCATCTGATCCTCTGATATGCAGATGCAGGAAGTGAAAACATTTATAAATAGACAACTATTGCCACAGCATCTTTGGAACTTATGTGAGCTATCAGGCTTCTAATTGCCAGGTGCCATGCTGCTTTGAGTTACATTTAGGAAACGAAACAGGCTGCCAAATTCATAGTTAAGAGAATAATAAGGGATACAAATAGCTGTTTGAATCGAATGTGAATTAAATAAAATTCAGCAATAGATATTCTGGGTTTTTTTATGGTATTTTATTAGCTCACTAAATATTAGCTCCTTCACTTTTTATTTTATTTTAGGAAAGAGGGTCCCTGCCCCAAGCCCACCGAGAGAGTGAGAATTTTTGTGCCTCTTCTGGCCACTGACCCACCCAAGCCTGGCCTGGTGAGTGTGTGGGAGGACTTTTGGCTTCCTTGCATGCCACGCCATCTGAAGCCCCTGCCCTAAAACCTCTCAGCAAGCAAGAATTTCTGAAACTCTCTCAGCCCGACCCATCCCAGCCCGACCTGCCCTGAAACTCGCTGGAGCCCCTGCCCCCAAGCTGGCTGAGCTTGTGAGAACTTTTGTGACTCTCTGACCCCTGATCCACCTGAGCCCAGCCTGGTGAGTGTGTGGAAGAACTTTCTGCTCCCTGTGTGCTGCACCATCCAGCGCCCCCACCCCAAAACCCGCCAAGTGAGTGAGAAGTTTTGTGAATCTTCCAGCTCCTGATCTAGCCCTGTAAATGTGTGGCAGAGCTTCAGCACTCCATGGTACTCCCTGGGCCCGGGGCACAACAGAGGGGAACCATAGGCTCACAGTTGTGCCAGAAGGGCTGCAGCAAAAAGGAGCTGAACACAATCGTTATATCCAGGCCAGGCATAACTGGATGATTTCAAAATTAATAGATTGGCACCCAAATCTCATTGCGCACTAAGGTTGTAACTGCACCAAAGCTCTACACCAAAGGCCAGAGGTCAGTACTATACAAAATGGCAAGCACAAGGAGAAAAATGCAATCTCCACCATGAGCCAACAATGATAAGTACAGAGGACACAAGCTCAGCCGAAACAAATGAATTAACAGAGGCAGAAGCAAAGAAACAACAGCAAAAAGGTATAGAGGAACTCAGACCAGAATTAATGCCTGAAATAAGAAAAGAAATTTTTGAATACATAGCAACTGAAGTAATGAATCAAATCCAGAAATGTATGGGGAAACCTAATGCCCACTCAGAACAAGTCCAGAAAACACTATTCCACCAGAAACATATGAATTAACAGTGTCTCAAGCAAAGAAACAACAGCAGAAAGATAAAGAGCAATGCATAGCAGAAATAATTTCTGATATAAAAAAAGAAATCTTTGAAATCACAGCACCTGAAGTAAAGAACCAATTCCAGAAATATATGGAGGAAACCCAATTTGGAAAAAACTCTGCAGTAAAAGATTTAATAGCTACCTCTAAAGAAGACATTGATAAAAAAAAAAAAAAAAGATGAGATTAGAAATATGACAGATTCCTTGAATGAGCAACACAGGAAAGAAATAGATCGCATGTAGCAGAATCAAAGAGATATGGAAGAACTTAAAATCTCAATCACAAGTCTACAAAAACCATTTGAGAGAAAGTAAAGACAGTGATTCAAATCTTGAAGATGCTGGTACAGCTAGTGAAAACATGAGAAAGGATCTCTTAAAAACAACAAGGATACAGGAAAAAATAATCCATCACCTGCAAGATGATGCCAAGATGAACAATGTGAGATTAATAGGCATCAGTGAGAAAGAAGGAGTCAATACAAATCATATAAAAAGAATATGGGCAGAAGTAATAGCAGAAAACTTCCCAAATATGAGGAAAAAATCCAACCGAAGCATACAGAATGCCAAATAACTTCAACCCAACTAAAAACACATATGATAGTCAATATCCCAGAAATGCAACACAAGAGTAATATACTGAAAGCTGCTAGACAGAAGCAGATCACATTCAAAGGAAAACCCATCGGAATTACAACTGACTTCTCTTCACAAACTATGAAGGTAAGGAGAGCATGGAGCAGAGTATTTCAACTCCTGTATGAAAACAAATTCCAGCCCAGACTACTATACCCTGCAAAACTCTCTTTCAACTTTGATGGAGAAATGAAATACTTCCTTGACAACGAACAACTAAAGAATTTCATGATGACAAAACTTATCCCTACACAGGCTCCTGAAAGATATTCTAGAGAGGTACCAAAATGACCAGAACTCCACAAATGAGAATAGAAGGAACCCACTAAACACTGCAAACAATTAAACACAGGACAAAAAGGAGTAAATAACAGCAGATAAATAACATGACAATCATAATTCAACACATTTCAACTATAACCATCAATGTAAATGGACTTAACTCACCAATTAAGAGAAATAGACTAGTACTGTGGATTAGGAAACAAAACCCAACAATATGCTGTATACAAGAAAAACACTTAACTCAAAAAGACATTCATAGGCTTAAAGTCACAGGATGGAAAACAATACTACATGACCCAGCACCTCAGAAAAAAGCTGGAGTAGCAATTCTGTTCTCAGACAGTCTCAACTTCAAACCAAGAAGGAACAAACTATAAAGAAGGCCATTGTATATTGGTTAGGGGAAAAATTCAAGAGGAAGAGGTAACACTCATAAATATCTATGCACCAAACCCAGAAGCATCCAACTATGTAAGACAAATATTAATGGACACGAAAAATCTAACAACCAAGACCAAAACCTTAACAGGAGACCTTAACAACCCCTTATCTCAAAAAGATAGATCAACCAGACAAAAAATTAGTAAAGAAGAAGAACAGAACCAGAGCTTGGAACAAATGGACCTGGTAGAAATTTACAAAGTGTGCCACCCAACGACAGCTGAATATTCATTTTTTTCAGCTGCACATGTGTCATTCTCAAAAATAGACCACATGCTTTGGAACCCACTAAACACTGCAAACAATTAAACACAGGACAAAAAGGAGTAAATAACAGCAGGTAAATAACATGACAATCATAATTCGACACATTTCAATTATAACCATTAATGTAAATGGACTTAATTCACCAATTAAGAGAAATAGTGTGGATTAGGAAACAAAACCCAACAATATGCTGTATACAAGCATGACTCCATAGGTCATGCTTAAGTATGTGCAAGAAAACAGAAATTATCCCGTGCATATTGTCTGACAACAGGCAATGAAGCTGGAAATAAATGACAAAGAAACCAGAAAAACTGGCTAAACACATGGAAATTAAACAACACCCTACTCAGCAATTAGTGGGTCACAAAAGAAATTAAACAAAAAATTTAACAATATCTACAATTCAATGAAAATGCAACCACAACTTATCAGAATTTATGGAATGTCATGAAAGCAGTTCTTAGAGGGAAAAATCATAGCTATGAACTCACACATTAGGAAAATAGAATGGGAACAAACAAAAAGCCTAATGTTGTACCTCTGACATCTACAAAAGGAAGAGCAAACCAAACTCGGAGCCCAAAGATGGGAAGAAATCATAAAGATTAGAGCAGAAATTAATTCAATTGAGATGAAGAAAATAGTTCAAAGAATCAATGAATCAGAAAGCTGATTCTTTGAAAGACTAAATAAAATTGATAAGCCACTAGCTAAATTCATCAAAAAGAGGAAAGCAAAATTCAAATACAAGCAATAAGGAATGAAAAGGGTGTAATCACCACAGACCCAGGGGAAATTCAAAAGATTATTAATAGCTACTTTGAGAATCTTTATGCTCACAGAACAGAAGACACAGAAGAAATGGACACATTCCTCAAAAGGTACAAATTACCAAAACTGAATCAAGAAGATAAAAGAACTTTCACTAAACCAATAACAGCCAACGGAATATGAAGTGCAATAAAAAGCCTGCGGACAAAGAAAAGTCCACATCCTGATGGATTCACAGCTGAATTCTACAAGAAATTTATAGAAGATATAATCCCTACACTCCTTAAACTCTTCAATGAAATTGAAAAGGAAACAGTTCTCCCAAAATCATTTTCTGGAGTCAAGTATTAATACTGATTCCAAAACCAGGGAAAGACACAACTAAAAATGAGAACTATAGGCCAATCTCCCTCATGAACATAGATGCAAAAGTCCTTGATAAAATCCTAGTAAATAGAATATAGCAAGTCATCAAGATCATACACCATGACCAGGTAGGATTCATCCCAGGGATGCAAGGATGGTTCAATATTCGAAAATCTATAAATGTAATACACTATATTAATAGACTGAAATCTAAAAGCACATGAGCCTCTCAATAGATGCAGAAAAAGCTTTTGACAAAGTGTAACACTCATTCATGTTCAAAGTCCTACAGAAAATTAGAATATAAGGCCTCTACTTCCATTTGATAAAAGCCATCTCTGACGAACCAATGGCTAATATAATTCTAAATGGGGAAAAACTGAAATCTTTTACTCTTACATCTGGTACAAGACAAGGATGTCCTCTATCACCCCTCCTACTCAATATAGTTTTGTAATCTTTAGCTACAACCATTAGACAAGAAGGAGAAATAAAGGAATAAGAATAGATGAAGAAGTAAAATTATCACAATTTGCAGATGACATGATACTTTACTTGGAAGACCCAAAAAACTCCACCACTAGGCTACTAGAATTGACACACAAATTTAGTAGCACAGCAGGATACAAACAGTACTCAAAAGTCAATAGAATTTTTCTCCACAGATAACAAACACACTGAGAGGGAAACTATAGAAACAATACCTTTTATAATAGCAGCGCAGAAAATGAAATACCTTGAAATTCACTTAACTAAGGAAGGCAAAGATCTTTTCATGGAAAATTACAACACCCTAAGAAAAGAGATTGTAGAAGATTTCAGAAAATGAAAATATATTTCCTGCTCCTGGATAGGAAGAACCAACATCGTGAAGATGACCATACTCCCAAAACTGTTATACAGATTTAATGTATTCCCTATCAAATTGCCACCGACATACCTCCCAGACCTAGAGAAATCATTCCCCAAATTTGTTTGGAACCAGAAAAGATCTAGAATGGCAAAGGCAATCCTGGCCAACAAAGACAAGGCAGAAGTATCACAATTCCTGGCTTAAAATTATACTACAAAGCTACTGTGATAAAATCACATGGTATTGGCAACAAAACAGTCCTGAGGATCAGTGGAATAGATTAGAATATGCAAAGGCCTCTGCAAACACACTCACCTACCTAATCTTTGACAGAGGGGCCAAACACACTTACTGCAAGAAAAATAGTGTCTTTAGAATATGGTGCTGGAAAAACTGGCTTTGTACATGCTGAAAACTAAAATTTGACCCAGCTCTATCACCATGCACTAAGCTAAAGTCAAAATGGATTAAAGATCTAAACATTAAACCAGAAACACTCAATCTCCTGGAAGAGAAAGTAGGAGGAACTCTTGAAGACATAGGGGTAGGCAAAGATTTCATGAACAAACATGTATTTGCATGGGTAACACTTGAAAGAATTAACAACTGGGATCAACTCTTCTTGAGAAGTTTCTGCAAGTCAAAAGGAATTGTCAACAAAGTAAAAACACAACCCACAAGTTTCGAAAAAATCCTAATAAGCACTCAGACAAAGGTCTGCTCTCTAGAATTTATAAAGAACTAAGATATAACAGGGCCCTCAAATTTAAAGACCCAATCCAGAAATAGGCACCTGAGATGAATACACACTTCTCAGAGGATGAAATTAAAGAAGCAAATAAATATATGAAAAAATACTCCACATCACTAGCTATCCGTGAAATGCAAATGAAAACAACATTGAGATACCATTTCACTCCAGAAAGAATGGCTGTCATAAAGAAATCAACCAACAACAAATGTTGGAGAGGTTTTGGGGAAAAGGGACAATTCTCCACTGTTGGTGGGAATGTAGACTGGTGCAATCATTGTGGAGATCAGTGGGGAGACTCCTCACAATAGTAGGAATGGAAATACCATTCAAGCCGGCTATCCCCCTACTGGGAATTTTCCCGGAGGAACTGAAAACATCATATCATAGGGATATATATGTATTTATGTTTACAGCAGAACAATTTGTGACAGCAAAATCTTGGAAACAACCAAGATGCCCTTCACATGAGGAATGGTTGAAAAAGATGTGGTATTTTTATACAATGGAGTATTACTCAGCTCTAAAGAATGATAAACTTGAAGCATTTATATTTAAGTGGATGATACTTGAACATACACTCATAAGTGAAATATACCTGACATATATGTGCAAATATAGTATAGTCTCCCTAGTATAAGAAATCAAAAGAAAGAATACAAATAGAAAGGTATAACATCTAAAATGAATTCAGTCAGATAGGGTAAACTGAACTGCATATGCTGCAGGGTAATAATCAGCTTCTCTTCTGGATGGTGAACAACCTAAGTTTGCAGATCAAAAACTAGAGAAATGGAAGGGCTGCAAGGTCAGACAACATTTTGGCACTATGTCCAGTCCAGTGGGTCAGTCAACGAGGATCACCTGGGAGATGAGCAGGGAATGAAGAAGGGGACAAAGGACAGGAGACGCAAGAAATAGAGAAAAGACAGGATTCTGATCAAGTCTCGTTTATTTAAGGAAGTGACACGGTGTTTATAGCAGAGGGAGAGGAAGTCAGTGTCACCAATGACGTGGGCGTACTAAGGCAATCTTATAGGATAGAGGTACTCATGTGATCCGCTGGGGGCATATGTGGCAGGAAGTCATGACATGGCAGCTTTGCAGGAAGAGAAACCTACTTCCATAAGAAAATGGAGGCTCTTGGACTATCGTTCCCCCTACAGGTCCCCCTTTACATATATATATATATATATATATATATATATATATATATATATATATATATATATATATATTATGGCTTCTGTAGACGGCTGATTCCCTTGAGGGGGCAATGCCTGTCTTAGGTTGAGGCGTTTTCTATACAAATCTGACTCAAACCTTACCCATCATGGGAAGGCAGGGCAGCAAATGGCCCAGCTCCTGTCTTAGGTGGTGGTCGGTGTCTTGTACATGCCTTTCATTACCCGTCTCTGGCTAGCCTGACCATCTCACCAAGGGCGGGAGAACTAGGTTTCCAGACCCAGATCATCATAAGCAGGGTGGACTCCAATAGAGCACTCCCTAACAGCCATTTCAAGCCTATGGTAATGAACCTGAATAGGTTTCATTAAAGCTGAGTCCTCTGTCAATGAGTCAACTTGGTCTTGTAGGTCCTGGATGGAACGAGATAAAGACTGAACATCATTAATTAGCTGATTGGATAGTTTGGTATAGGAGTGCACTGCTACCCCTAATCCTGCTGTACCTGTTCCCACGGCCACTGTGATTCCTAGTCCTACTAATAAAGGGATGAGCTGGACTGCTCTCTTAGTGCAGCCTGCAGCATAATCAAAACTAGGGATTGGCACGGGCTCTTCTCCAGGGATGACATCTATGTCAGGTAATAGGGTAGCCATGACGCATAGCCCTGTCCAGTTGTCAGGTAAAAATGTGAAGGCTAGACTCCCTTCACATATAAACACGTGTCCCCTCTTGAGGCAAATAGAGTCACTGTGATTGGACATCTGACTACAGTTGGTAAAAGTGACAAATCTAACATCAACAGAGTAACCACCGCTGTGGATGTTCCCTATATACAGAAGGAGTTTTTGAAAGCCAGAGGCTGAACCCCAAAGGAGAGGCCAGCACTACAATTCTGGTTTTTGAGATCTGCAATGCTATGCGGAGTAGAATAGCGAGCGGCATGGGGGAGCCTAAGGTCATGCACAGCAACAATCTTTAGCCAAATCAAGGCTAGAGGCATTAAGGGCTTTGTGGGTGGATGCTGATTGTCCACTGGCATCCAAATTTTTAAAAATTGAAGATGAATAAGGAATGAGCTAAGATATTTCTAGGTGACCTTCTTGTGGGGTAACCATTCCCCCTTTTTTTGTTTTATAAGAATTTTTTAACCTTTTATTAGCTCAATTTATAATTACCCATTGATATGTCTCTATAGAATAACAGACAAGTTATACATTTTTGTAGACATTTAGAAATCAAAACCATATAGAACATTGTAGTAAGGCAATCCTGATGACATTTTGATATACTTAAATATTTTGTTTTATATAACACTTTTTTTTTTTTTTTTTTTTTTTTTTTTTTTTTTTTTTTTTTTTTTTTTTTTTTTTTTTTTTTTTTTTTTTTTTTTTTTTTTTTTTGTCTTTTTGAGACAGGATCTCACTATGTAGTTCAGGCTGGCCTTAAGCTCACTTTGTAGCTCAGGCTGGTCTCAAACTCACCACAATCCTCCTGCCTCAACCTCTCAAGTGCTGGGATTACAGGCATGCACCACCACGCCCGGCTAAAGATTTTTTTTGTTTTGCGGAATCCAGGATTAGAACTTTTAACCAATCATCTCTACTTATGCAAAGTGTCTCCTAAGAGACTATTAAAATTATTGGGAGCTCCTCATTAATGAATAAAAAGGTTGGCCACACCTCTTATTCATTAACTGGACTCCTCTCTTAATTTTTTTTTCACTCTGAAGAATTTTTGTTTAATTAGCTTAAACCTTATGATGTATATAAACAATTTTAATATCACTTTAAGACTGTTAACTTAGGAAAAAGCATGCTTTCAAGTCTATATCTCAAATTATATTTGGAACAAACAATCAAAAAAAGAAAAAAAAGGAATAGCTGTTCATTGAAAGACACACAAACACATAAACACACAGACACATAAACCCCTTAAAAAAAAAAATCAAGAGTGCACTCAGATACTTGGCCAAATTAAATTATAGCAATTGTATTACAAGCTTTAGAAATTTTGTAAGTAGACTGCTCAGATTTTGTTATTCATCAATTATTAGAGATCTCTTATAAGAAAAGCTTAGAAGGAATGAAATCTTTCATCTATAATTGATGTGTATATTTTGCATTTTTTGACAATACTGAAAAAATTTAACTTGACTATTTTTACATATTTTGTCACTTATTTAGACCTCATATTTGCATTTGGTCAGTTCCTTGAAGAGGCCCCAGGCTGGATCTAGCCTGGTCACTGTTAACTTCTTTAGATCTGGCTCCATGGTACAGCCTGACAGTACACTCTGGTATCCAATTAGGTCGGTTAGCATTCTCTTGGAAAAACACAAGCACACCCTTTGCTCCAGGTTAGTTGTAGACTGAGTCCCTTCTATTGTCCGGTATGGAGATCTCACCAAAGGACTTAGCCTTTTTCTTCTTACCTGGTTTGTCATTCTATTGCTGTAAAAGTATAAAAATTTAATAGTAGATGCTGACAAGTGAAATTGGCAGGATTGAGTTAAATTGGCAGGATTGACTCCCCTTTGCTTTAACAGAATTTTGATCATACAGTGGCCTTTTATTATTTAAATGGTGTGCCAAAATCAAGTAACTGTTTAAACCCCATGGCTTTTACACATTATTTTAAAGTTTTACATTTGTTTGTAAAATATTAAAGCCTTACTTTTAATATTTTTAATTGAGGACAGTAAAAGAAGCAATCAGACTTAACTAGGAATTAGAAGAATTTAAGTAATCTTTTAAAATACCTTGGAGCAATGACCTTACACTTTTGGAGCTGCCCCACCTAGAGGCCACCCACATTTGCATTTGAAAAACCTTTGAAAATGCTTTCCTTTTAAGCAATTTTTATTTTCTAACCAACTATTTAGTTTTAACAATTTTTAAATTTTCAGCAAAGATGACCAATTGTGCAACATAACAATCTGGTGTGGTTTAAACATTTGGTTGGATAGAATTATAACTTTGATTTTCCTGTAAACAGCACTGATTACACCAAACAAAACCTGGAGAACTTTAGCACTAGGGCTATCTTGGTTGATTTTACTAGACAGGTGTGCTGGTTCAGCGGCTAGGATCAGCTTAGTGGTCTTAGTACTTAAAAAGGTTTTCTTGAGCCCACATTACCTAAAGCTTTAAAGGAGCGAGGGCCCTGTAGCCATGGCCTCTGCGGCTGAACCTGTCTTGCAGATGCCCATCTGGATCAGCCTAGGATGTGAGCATGGGCCCCCCATCTCAGTTTGTGCCCTTTCTCCTGACAGAGCCCAGTCACTTGAAAACAACTGTTTGACATTTAAAGGAATCTTTTTTGCAGTTTTTAGCAAAGTGACCAAATTCTCCACAGTTAAAACATTTATTTTTATTTCGTTGAGATAAAAATTGTTTAACTACCGTATATCCTTATGGGTGGCAGCTATAGCAAGACCCTGTTGGTAAGCAGCTCCAATATCAGAACAGAGGCTTATATTAGCCCGTCAAATCAGCCTTCTTTTTGTATGGTCTAATAACAGCTTGGCAGGCAGCTTGGCAGGCAGCATTAGTGTTTTCAAAAGTTAATTGTCTGACAAGGTCAGAGTTTTGTTCCACATTAGCAAACAACCTCTCAGTGGCTTGAAGCAGCCGATGAACAAAATCTGCAAAGGGCTCTCCCGGACCCTGCCTTATTTTAGTGAAGGAGGAGGTGGCTGCCCCATGAGAGGGCAATCTCTTCCAGGCCCCAGTTGCTGCCAACTGGATTTGAGAAAATAGCCCAGCATCATATCTAGATTGTGCTTCTGTTGTGGAGAAATTTCCTGTGCCTGCCAGCATCTCATAGGTCCAGCCATTGCCAATCTCAGCATTCTTTTTAGCAATTTTTTTCCACCATTATATTTGGACTTCCAAAGCAAATAATCTCCACCAGACAAGGCGGCCTTGGCTAAACGTATGCCAATCCTTAGGGGTGAGTCATCCTTGGGTCATGGAATCCAGTACAGTGACTATATAAGAGGCCATCGTGCTATACTGTGTGACAGCAGCCTTTAACTCTTTTAGCAGTTTTAGATCAAAAGGTGTGTGCGTTCTGATATTCTGAGGCTGTTTCCCTTTGTTTCCCGCCCTTTGTGTTTCAGTTACAGGAAATGCCCAGTCAGTGGCCATCTGGTTCTTAGGATTTGACCGAGAAGAAGGGGGAAGTAAAGTGACGGATGCCTCAGGGTCAGCCCTCTTACCACGAATTACTGCAAGCTCTTGGGCAAGGTCAAAACACTGTTTCTCTAATTGAATCTGTTTCTGGAGGTCTCTAACTTTATTTTCTAACCCCTTAATCACGTTAGAAGACACCCCTTTTTCCTTTAAGTTCTGAGAGGGTAGAATCTGTGGGGATAGCGGGCGGTATTTAGCGGCCTCATTGCCCAGGGTATTCCAGTCTATAGCTTTCTCCTCAGAGCTGCCATTATTAAATGTCAGATTCTAAAGGGCGGACAAATCAGGGTACACGCTGGGAACCTCGGGGGCAGTGAGCGGCTGGGAAGTCACAGCCTCTGTGTCAGGAGGAGCAAGAGTAGTCAACTCCTCCGAGTCCTCCTCTTCAGAGGAGAGAGAGTCACAGTCTGCCTGGGAGGGAACCGGCGTGTTTTTTCTGATAATTGGAGGACTTGTTCCCCTTCTGAAACAACCTGTTTAACCAGGGGATCCCAGTGCCTTTGCTGGATTCCAATAGGAAAAAGCAGTTACAGGAACCTTTTCCGGTCCGAAGACCCTCTAGTAATCTTGTAGGGCATCTCCCACTCGCACCATCTTTTTGAGTCGATTGTTCCCTCCAAGGGGAACCAAGGTTACACCTTATGTATAAACTTAAAATATTCACATAATTGTTTTGCTTCAACCTTTACTCCTCATGCCTTCAATGCTTTGCTTAAACTGTCGACAAAAAACTCACGTTCACTTAATACCTATCCCATTGTCTGAGGGAAGGGGAAAAGGGTTCTGTGCACTTACCGAGGTTCAGACGTTGCAGCAGGCACCTGCAGCGCGGGCCTTTTTCACTTTCACTCTTGCACGCTCACTCAGACGATTCCGTCTCTGAATCCTCCGTACCAGGAGCCTCACACATTGGGCCCCACTTGTCCCATCCAGCGGATCAGTCAACGAGGGTCACCTGGGAGAGGAGCGGGGAATGAAGGAGGGGACAAAGGACAGGAGACGTGAGAAATGGAGACAAGACAGGATTCTGATCAAGTCTCATTTATTCAAGCAAGTGACATGACTTTTATAGCAGGGGGAGAGGAAGTCAGCGTCACCGATGACACGAGTGTACTAAGGCAATCTTATAGGCTAGAAGTGCTCATGTGATCTGCTGGGGGCATATGCGGCAGGAAGTCATGATGTGGCAGCTTTGCAGGAAGAGAAACCTATTTCCGTAAGACAATGGAGGCTCCGGGGCTATCGTGCCCCCCACAGCCCTAGCCTTTCAAGGTCAGTGAACACTCAGGACATAGGAGAACCTGTATTGTAACATCATGGAACTCAGTTGTGCCCCAAATTTTATGATCAAGGAGATTATAGAGCCACAGAGGAATGCAATCGATGATCTATAGTGTGCCTAAGGAGAGTCACATGGAGAGAAAAATTTCTCTCAGGCTTTCAGTTGCAGGAAACGCCCAGTCAGCAAGGAATGACCTTCCTGCTGCACTGCCCCAGGTCAGTAGGGCTGAGAGCCAGAAAGAGAGACCAAGGGGCTGAACTCACAGCCTGAAGCTCTTTCACAGCAACATTAATCACTTCATGAGTGTGGGGTCCTCAGAACAAAAATAGTTTTCATTAGGCTTCTCTCTGTGCAAGCAGCTATAATCAAATCAAAGTCAGGGGAATTCCCCATAAGCTAGTGAGTTGTGGTTAAATTGGCAGCACTTATTTTGGGGCTTTATATTCGAGTCATAGCTACAACCGTTATTGTCTTCTCAGACGGTAACTATCAGGCTATAGGACTGAAGTTATTTTCATTGATTTAATCTCAAAGAATAGATTTATATCTTGCAAAAACCTTTAGCTCAAGGCTGTAGAGCCTGAGGCTGACACGCTGCCTGAAGTTACTAAGTACTCTAATCATCTGAAGCATTCATCTCATCTTTTATAAAATGAGAACTACATCTATGCCTACCACACAGGATTAGAGAGTTAAATAAATTCATATATGAAAATTACTTAGAACAATAGCCTGCACCTCAAGGTAGCTGATCAACAGGTAGGGATTGTCCGGGATGATCCCACGTGTCCCAGAACGGAACTTCAGGGCTGAACAGCAGTTCTCACCATTGCGATTACAGCAAAGACTTCAGTATTTAGATGTAATGTATGAATACTATCACCCATGGCTCAAAACTGTGCAGTATTGAAATTAAACTCGTAAGAACCCTGTTTTTCTTGCTGATGTAAGACATATCAATTTGGAAATCATTTTTCTCAAGGAAAATTCAACGTAGAGGTTATTATAGCATCAGAGACATTTCATTTCACTTCCATTTCTAAGTGTTTGCTGTATAAAAAAAGTAGAGTCCATTTAAGATAAATGTCAAAATGTTGCCCAGATATTTTAAGCCCACTGAAGTAAAATCATGACTTCAGAGAGAGATGTCTCTGAAAGAGAGCTTTATGACCCTCTGCGATGAGAAGAATCCATAGTCTTCTGATAACAGTGACAAAAAGATGACTTTCCCATTATAAGAAAGCATTTACCTTTTATTTTCCTGAGTCATGTGGGCACGGTACCTTTGTCATTTAGTCAAAGCCAAGAACCAATCAAGTTGGTGGAGATGCCATCAGGTGGATCTCTTGTGACCCAGAAGATTCCAATTGCATAGACATCTGGACTAGCATCTTATGGGGCTGGCAGGACATCTCCACTGCTCTAAAAACTTAGGCGTTTTACTCTTTCCTGTCATGAGTATTGTGGCTGCCTCAGTGTTCCTTATTTTCTCACAATATGTTTATTCCTAGAGAAAAAGTAAACCACAGTATTCCACTTTTTATGCATGAAGTGGCCTATCCAGGCTGCTTAATTTCTTTGAGCTCTCTGTTGACTCCTTTACTGAAAGTACAGAGCCACCTGGTGAAATTCAAGACAATAGATGGTGTCATGCTGCTTTAGTTTCCTCTTGACTATGCCTAAGTCAAAGTCAGAGTTCTCAGACTTTCCATGTTTTTGGAGATCTTGTCCATCTTTTTTTAAAGAGCAGAATATATTTATTTGAGGAAAGAGAGCTCCTGTAGGACAGAGGGGCAGAAGAGGGGCCAGAGCGGGTTGCCCCTCTTGCCCACCTTAAAGAGCACTACTGAATACTTTTTACACTGTTCTTCAAATTGGAAGGTTTCTTTTATCATGATACAAACCTGAGTGACCACTTTGGCAGTGTGCCACTCTCATTAGTTTTTATTAACTATAAGTAGTCTGCTACGTATGAAAGCATCTGTGACAAACACCTTCGAGAGTGCGTGCCCCTGACATGACTTCTCACCCTTGTTGAGCTTGCCTGGTCACGGATCTAGGTAATGTTTGTCACATTTCACTGCTGCAAAGCTATCCCTCCCTCCTTCCTATAGGATAGTCTTTGGAAAGCAGTGACTCAGAACGTGGGAAACTGCGCACTCTTCACTGACATATTCTTGTCAGTGAAGTATTGGAAATTCACGTTTTCTTTCCTTTTACTCACATATTATTAGTTATTCACACCAATATGGGCTCATGGCTATTTAGTCTACACTCTAGGCTCCAGCCCAGTACTCCTAGATTGATTTTGTTTCTCACATTGTTCTGGCTTTGGCTATTGAGGCATCTTTTCATTGTGTGCCTTTGATACCCTTCTAAAATGATGGGTTTACTTATTTGCTACTTTTGAAGAAGTCTCAATTGCTAGGACTATAAGATGTTCTAGATTAATCTTGACTATTACTTGTCCTAGAATTATCACCTGTTGTGTTGGAGAAAGATGTTGGAAATATGATCCAGATGATGGGTGTGCTTACTGCTACTGGGAAATATATACAAATATGTATGTATATATTTGTGTACAGGTAGAAAACTTCTGTCTATATACTACTTTGGTGTATACTGTTTTATATCTGTACTAAAATAAACACGAAGTAAAGCTGTAATAATGGTTAAGTCCAACTCTAATCTATTACTACACAGAATATTCTTCTACCTATGCTTGCTTGTCTGAAAGTTCACACAGAGCTAAGAAATGTGACTCACGTCATCTGCTGCCCATTTACTTAGTTACTGTGCCTCACTATGGCTGTGTCATCATTTATGGGTCCATCACTACAGTATCAAACAAACTAAGTCACCGTGCTAAAAATCCCTTCACTTCTTAAACGTTTATTGCCTCACTTTGACCCTCTGTCAATCACTGACTTTTTATATTCTCTCTAGCTTTGCCTTTTTCAAAATGTTGTAAGTTTGGAATCATACAATAAACAATCTTTTCGTAGTGCCTCCTTTCACTTAGAAATCTGTATAGAAGTTGAATCTATGTGTTTTTACAGTTTGATAATGTATTGACTATTACTAAGTAGTATTTAATCAATATTGGTAAATTACTTTGTCCATTAATCACTGAAGATATCTGCTTCTAGTTTTTATTAAATATAAATCATCCAGTTTGTAAGAAAGAATCTGTGATGAAGAGCTGAATATTCATGAACGTGTCCTTGTGCGGACATAGCTATGATTGCAGGATAACGTTGTTAACTTTGTAAGAAAAGGAAAGGATTATTTCCTTATAAGAAAAAGAAGGGATTATGTAAAACACTTATATAAAACATTGGTAAGACATACCAATGTTTTATGTTTCTACCATAAAAGGTAGCAATTGTTCTATCATGTAGCAATGGTTAATAAAGATAAGAATGCAACACTACCTGTAAGGTGTACCGCCTCAGCACACATCGCCCAGGCAGTCCTTGCAGTGAATGAGTGCTGGACTTTCACCAGCTCATTTGAGACTAGCCGCAAATCCTCGTGAGGAGGGTGATCCCTATCTGTGTAATTACAGCCTTAGAGATTTCAACAGGGTAGATCACGGTAATGCATGTTAACAGTTGTCATGAAATATTTTCTTTTGCAGTGTTTGAGAACACAGTTTTTGGCATTCAGAAAGTACATCCTACTGACTTATGAACTCTGGCAAAATGAAATGTGACTCAGCGTGTGTGTGTGTGTGTGTGTGTGTGTGTGTGTGTGTGTGTGTGTGTGTGATGTGTATGTGATACTGGAAATTGCCTTCAAGGGCATTTGTACTTAGCCACATCCCCATACTCTCATTTATTTACTTTGTTTATTTTTGAGAGAGGGTATCTTTAATTTGCCAAACTTCCTGGGCTGGGCTTAAACTTGATATCCTTGTATTGGCTTCTATGCCAAGATTCTGAGCAATGCTGTCACACTCAGCTACAGTCTGACACTTTAGACTGAGAGACATTTTCAGCTGAAGAGATAGCTTGGTGGTCTAAAGGGATGTGTTGGTACACACCTGTAATCCCAGTGCTGGGGGCTGAGACAGAAGGATCACTAGGAGTCTGAACTGCATAGCAAGACCCTGAACCAAACAAATACACAAATGATTTTTTTTTTAAATTAAGAGATATTCTGTTGGGAAAAAAAACCTGATGAGAATTGGTATTTTGTAAATATTCCTTAGCTTCCACAATCTTGTTTAAATTCTAATTCAAGAATATGGTCTACCTATGAACTTATTTGAGAATCTCAATAAAAGCCATTTAGCATCAGTAGCAATCTCAAAGTGATTTTAAAAAGGATTCCATACACCAAGTAAACTTACTTGGTGTGCAAAAGTGTACCAAATTAGATGCCAAAATTAGATGCCAAATTAGATGGCTTGCTATTAAAGTTGACAATAATTATTAGTCAACTGGATGATACCAATCAGATGACAATATTAGTGTTCTTGCTTTATAAAGGTGTGTGATGTATGAATGTGTGCATTTACACACATATTCATGTAGATTTGTATAGATACATATACACCTACGAGGGGGTTATTGAGAAACATTTACTAAAAGTAAAGCAACATAAATTAATATGTGAAGCAAATGGCTAATGCAAAAATTAAGAATTCTATGTCTTATTTTTTAAAAATATACTGTGTGTGTGCACACGCATGTGCATGTCTTAAAACTGCTGCCTACGTGATTCCATCATTTCACTCAATTCTGAAGCATGGATTGATTTTAGAGCTCATTTTCCTCACAATCCATTGTATGGCGGGACTTTCCTGTGGGTTTGTGATACACCCTGGTTATAGAAAATGCTGTAAGGCTCTGCTTCGGAATCCCAGAGCCTCCCAAGGCCTTGTGCTGCAGTACCTTCACTGGGGCCTGTGGAACCTCCCACTGCCCCTGCTCACAGGAGCCTGGAGGCCAGGAGCTGCCACATCCACTGCCTCCATGCCCACCACAGCCCAGGCTGGCCTGTGCTCATGCCAGTGCAGCCGCCATTGGGGCTGCTGTGTCCTCATGCTCTCTGCCTGCTGGAGTGGGGCGATTTGCAGTGAGGGCCCCCACACTAGGGGAGGAGAGAGAGAGAGAGACAGACAGAGAGAGAGAGAGGACAGTTTTATATGTATGCTAGATAACAGAATACATAATTCTATGTATATAAGGTATAGCTTCTCTATGTAGCATAACAGAACTAAAATTTCTCTCCTTATATTTTGTTTTGTCTTATATTTGCACCAGAATATCTATTATCATTCTTTGAAGAAAGTCAGTCTAAACTACAGTCCAAACATTTTAAGTTTGATAAAACCGACTTTAACATACCTAGCCTTCCTCTTCTAGAAAACATTAATGGATTTGCTTCTGTACTTGGTTTTGTGACATAAACCTTCCACCTGCCATTAACTTAGAACAAATTGTTGGTACTGTGAGAACAAGTAATTATGTGATCCATGATATTTTGTTCAACGTATTAGACTTTATGTAATTTGCTTTAGTGACTATTTTAATATAGCTACAAAAAGTTTGCATCTATTTGTATTTCTGATTTCTAACTCAAAATTTTGAATAATATATTTGAGATCAGAATGTCAAAGAAAGTACTTTTATCTTTCTTATACTCATGTAGAGAACAACTATGTTAGTGTCCTATCTATGACCAAATACCAAAGATAAAATATTTAAAGAGAAGACAAGATTTAATTGGGCACACTGTGTCAGAGGGGCTGAGTCCACAGACACCTGGCCCCTTACTGTGTTATGTAGCAACGCTGAACACCACAGCAGGTCAAAGCTGCTCACGTCTTGATGCCCAAAAAGCAAAGTAGAGGAGGAAGGAACTGGGACCCTGAGACCCCCTCAAGGGGTACCCCAAGTGATACAGGGAGAAAAACTGACCTGAGGTGGGTGACCTCCAAACGATATAGGGAACCCCCAAAGGACATAAGGAAAAACAATCTCTGGACCTGACCTGCACGAAAGTTCATGTTCTCTAAAACCAAAGAATGAATTTTAGGAACAAACGGAGGTTATGAGCAGAATAGATTTATTGAGGGAAAGAAAGCTCCTGTCAGAGAGAGGGACAGGAGGGGGGCCTGAGTGGATAGTTCCCCCAGAAGCTGTCTCTCCCAAGGACTTTTATAGAGGAAAGCCATGTGGTGAGGCGGGTCTAAGGTGGGGAAAACATGGGAACTCACTTAGGTGGACAAGAGGTGGGACAAAACCATGGTTAACCAATGAGGTTACAAGCACCATTGCTCAGGTAAAATTGATTAAGTTCAAGAACAAATAGGGAAGCGAGTCACATAGCAAGCAGGCATGAATATGGGACAGGGTCTCTTCCTGTTGGGGGTTGGGTTAGTGACTCAGTAGGGCTCTTTCAAGGTGATTGATACCTATTTAGAATATCAATCTCTGATGCCCATCCCTATGGAAGTATGTAACTATGTTTCCTCTTTTTGTCTTGGTCTTGAGGTGTGGCCCATAGCGAATGTCTGTCTCTTCCAAGTTGCAAAGTCACCTTGTCTGCCATCTTGTCTTCTTGAGGGCCTGGCCCTGTCTGACTGCCTAGAATATTTTTATCTAACTCCACTGCCTACAACACAAGGACCTGACTTCCTCCACTAGCCCCACTCCTGGATGCCCACCACTTCCCAGTAATGCATTCTTCAGCAATGAGTTGTAGGGGACATCTAAAATCTAGGACTTAAACAAAAGCTGTGATGTATTTTTACATTGGAAAATAAGTTGTGGGGAAAATTATCACTGAGGGAAGCACAGCAGACACACCACCTTGAGAGGTGTGTCACCCTCTGCTCACCAGAAGGGACTCCAAAATGAATCAGGCTGTGAAAGGATGGCCTGCCATTTGCCAAAAGGGAGAAGCCATCACCACAAACAAATGTGGCTGGAATTTACTGGTGCTGTCATTGTGCCTCACAGAGATCACTCAAGGTTGGCTCCAATTTGAATGTACTGTCACTGGGCGGGTCAGCACTTGAGGGGCGGTGATGGGCAGGACAGCAAAGCCAGCAAAGCCCTCTCCCCTATAAAAGACTTTTTTTTTTTTGGAAGGGTCTACAGGGTGTTCATGGTCTTGCTACTAGATTGGATTTGTAGTGATACTCCTGTTTACAGCCTCCCATGCCACCACACCCAGTCTCAATTGCTGTCTCAGAGTGCACCAGGGCAGGGCCAGCACAGCTGGGGGTTGAACCCCTGTCCCCTGCGCATGCTCTCAGGCGCTTTAATCTGCTGAGCTATTTGGCTATAAAGAAATAAACTTGAGGCTTTCAGGGGGAAATGAGTGCAAGTGGAGACCGTCTGCAGCAATGAAATAAATCAGACCCGCGCGTGTAAACATCATACTGTCACCCTGGTGTAAGACACTGAAATAGTAAATAAAATCCAAAAGGCACAATAGGTATTGTGGAAGGGAAAGAAACTGCTAGAAAAGGAGAAAAGAAAGAAGAAAGGGGAAGTGCACACACACACACACAAACATAGCTGAGGTAATTGTACTACCTATTTCTGTTGGTCTATTGGTAGATCTTTTATTTCTAACAATTACAAATACTCATTTATTCTCATTTATAATATGTTAATTATAAAATATTTTCAATACTAAGACTTCAAAAATATTGCTCTGAGAGTTACATTTTGCCTACATTTTTGCCGACAATGAGGCTTCTGTGTTAATAGTCTATTTACTTTTATGAATACAAATGTGTGAATTTGGATAGAAGTCGCTCTTGAGAATCGCTACTTGGGAATATAAATATTGTTGACATGGGCCTTCTTCCCGGCGGTCCCTGAGTGGGGCGCCTCAGGCCTGGAGCAGGGGTGGCCAGGTCAGCGCTTGGCATGCCGGGCGCCTCCCCTCCCCTCCGCTCTGTTTTCCTTCTTGCTGCCCGTGCTCAGTGCTCAGCCCACACTCCGGTCACTCTCCGTCCTCAACACAGTTACCCCTTAGTGGGCCTATTCTTTTCTAAGGCACTTTCTCCATTGTCCTATTCCCAGCAGTGTTTCCCCCTCCCTTCCTATGGCGCCATTGAGACAGGGAAGAACCAATGACTCCGTGGATACTGCCGCACGCAGCCGTTGAATTTCTCTGTCCAGAATCTCTTTTGCTTCTTTGGCACTAGAATCCCTCTTTCCAGGGGAAGCCTGCGCTATGAGCTCAAAGAAGAGGAGCCCTTCCTGACTCCTCCCTGCTGATACACAAGCTGCACACCCCAGGGAATGACGGGTCCTTGCCTGCTGAAGGGTTATGCACCTCCAGCAGTTATGACCAGTTCAGGAAGACAAGGATGAGAATCTTTCTTGGAGCCGTGAGTTTTAGAGAAGAGAAGATCTTTCTGTTCCTGGAAGATGTGAGCCAGGAGTTGCCAGTGTCACAGGGAGAGAGAGCTTGTGTGATAAGGAGGCAGCAAAGATGACACGGGCATGAACCAAAACAGAAAAGGAGATCCCTGGAGCCACCATTTGGGCACTGAACTGTTCATGCCCATCAAGTGAGACATTCCCCTGCCCCCGCTACACCCAGATGAAGCCCTGAGCCTGGGATGAGGTCATGATGCAGTCCAGGGGGAACCCTGAAAGAGCAGCCAGGCCTGTACTGACCCCTTGCCAGCGCGAGCTCTCCTTTCCAGGAGGAGCTAGTCAATGTTGATAGGGAAATCCACTCACCGGGAATAAATAATTTAGGTTTGGAGAAGGAAACCCTGCCTAAGCTTCTCACTATCCGAGGAGAGCAAAGACCTTCTAGATATCCAGGTCTTCTTCCTAGCACAGAGTGGGGTCTAAATTTTGTTTAACAATTATAGGAAGGAGCTGACGGTAGAACTGAGTCTGTCCTGACTGCTTCTCTAATTTCAAGGGCCCATGATGCCTTAGGAGACTGTAGGAAATGGCCCACAGAGTTTCAATGATATGGAATTTTAGAATTAAAAGAAATCCAAACAAATTGACCCAATGTTTTGTAAGTGAGGCTAATTGAAGGTAATTATGTTAACTTAACACTTGAGTACTTTCTGTATTTATGTGGGCCTAATGTGTGATAGACAACTCCTTTATCAGTATTTCACAGCAAAAGCTGTAGGACAGAAATGATTTCATCACTCAATCATTGTGGAGGTGGGGCTTGAAAATTGGGCAGCCTCGTGCCAAAGTCTGCCTTGGGTTTCACTCCCCTGATGAGTTGATGAACCTCAAGAGCCCCTACCATTTTGCTCTTAATAATTATGCTTTGTCCCCCATATCAACTACGTGGCCTTGGAAAATTTATTTACCTTATTAGAATATTATACAAATAACTCTTAGATTTGTCCTAAATACGACCTTGGGGATACGAGACACCTAACAGAGCAACAAATCTAAGGTGTTTTACTATTGGTATTAGCAGTAGCAACATTGTTCTTTTAAATTAAAACTGAATATTAAATAAGTTGCAGAGTTGAACCATGTCTTTAGGTACCTTCTGACATAGAAATATCAGTTTTTATTGAAGAGTTCAGGGGTACAGAATGCCTACAGTTGGGATGATGTAGAGAGATATCTGGGGCCCCCAAGACCGCTTGCTGATCCTTCCTTCCCACACATAAAATTCCTCCCACTAAATTATAGTGGGGTTTCTAATGAAGTTATCCATTACCTCAAACACCAGAGTCAGGCCCCTCCCACATCATAATAATCCTATGGGTGATAGACTTATCAAAATCAATCTTTTAGAAAAGGACATTATGTAGATAAGGTTTCTTTGACATAACAAAAACAATTACTTACAGTGATTCAGTTCACAAGGAGTCAGACCGTCACCTGGTTTCTCCCACTGGGGAGGAGGGCTTCCCTAAAGGCCAGTCGATTAGTGGCAGATCGGTGGTGTTAATTCTTCCATAGTTTTGTTAAAAATATTAAAGGAACTACACTGAATCCTGTAGTTTTGTCTGTGTCTTACATATACTTGTATAGCTTAGGCCACTATTTTAAATGAAAAACAATTTATGCCCTTATTTCCTCAGGGTTTTTTTTTTTTTTTTAATTTAAGTTTATCGATACAACTTAGGTACATACAATGATCACATTCATCCTAGGATATTTGTACCTATACATGATATACTTTGACTTGACTTCTTCTTCCTTTCCACTTCCCTCAGTTTCCTTCAACCCTTCTTCCCTTCATTTACAAAGCTGTGTTTCAGTTTCATCCTTTTTTCATTTTTTCTTTACCCTTCCTTCCTTCCTTTTCCCTCCTCTCTCCCCAGTTTTCTTTTTCTTTTGAGCAATTTCTTCTCATTTCACTGTATCTCTTGTACAATCTAGTTCTTATTTACACTTTCAGTTTCAAACACCAGTATGACAAAGGGATATTTACAGATGTGTGTTCTATTTCACTTAAGAATATGGACCCAAGATTTAGCTATGACAAATTGTGCTGCTATACACATGACTGTCCATGTATCTCTGTGGTATAACGTTTCAGTCCTTCTGGATATGTGGAAGGGGAATAGATGAATTTAATGGGACCTCTACCTAAATCTTGAAAACAACTCAATTGCCCATCAACTGAGGAACAGATAAAAGAGATGTGGTATTTTTATACAATGGAGTATTACTCAGCTATAAGAGAGATGTGGTATTTTTATACAATGGAATATTACTCAGCTATAAAGAAAGATAAACTCAAGGATTTTATGGGTAAGTGGATGCAAATAAAGATACCTGGTAATCAGAGCAACTACTTTAAAGATAATAATTTGCAATAGAAAAACCTTTATTCATTTCCCATCATTGTTTTGAAATTTTGTATCTTTTTTTTCTCTTTTGAAGAAAAGGTTATGGTCTCAAGGTCCAACCATTTAGCAATTTTTTCCAGTTCATCTTTTTATTAAATAAGCTAAAGAACCCACCAAGAAACAGAAGTTGAAACCTTGTCCCACATTTGTACCCCATTTATGAAATTCAATGATCAATCAAGGATAAACAGTGATATGAATTTTGTCTAGTTTTAAATGAGAATAGACACAATAATGTGGTTTTTTCCAGTTAGCAAGGTCTCTTTTTATTGCCTAAATTTTTGCTGACTTAATAATAATCCATCTTTTGTCAAGATACTGATTTTAAATTTGCTCTTTAAATATGAACAAATGTCATAAATTTAGAGATAGTTCATGTCACTACATGCAATGCATCAGACTGAGGAGTTCAGAAGCTTCACTGACACAGCAGCAGGTCAGGATCCTCACTTTGTAAACATCTGATCTTGTGGAAGAGAAGGGCACAGAGAGGGTGTGAACCCTCAGCGGGCATACAATATGAGGGACGGAGAGAAGCTTGCTCCCCCTCTGCTCCTGCTGCTTTCGCTGTCTTCTACTGCCTTAAGTGTTGGCCCCCTGCTCAATACCACTCTGAGTGGGAGCCAGCTGACTACAGACCGAAACCTCCACAAACTGTGAGCCAAATAAATTTTTCCTTCTTTAACTTTGGGGGTCGGCTATTTTGTCCCAGCAAAGAGAAAAAGTAAGACAATGGTGTAGTTATATTTGAGCACTGAAGGCATGTGTTTGTAAACTCAGTCTCATTTCCTTAAACTTTCATTGGCAGGGTTATGGCTTACATTGGACACAATCCCCCAAGCCTCACATACCCTCAGGTACAGCTTTTGAGTGGCTGGATCATGGGTGTGTGACACTGCATCCTGGGTGTGATTACTGGATCAGTCTACTGATCGCATTAACATAGTTCTGGGTGTGGCTCAATGAATTTATTAAGACAAAAGATGCACTTCGGGTGTGAGTGACACCAACCAATGGGCTTGTTGCCTCAATGGAATAAAAAGCGAAAGGAAGGCCCACCACTGCTGCTTCCTGCCTGCTTGGCATAAGCTCTTTTTCTTCTGCTGTACTTCTCTGCCACACCTTCCTGCCTTGGAGCCAGCCAATTATAGACTTAGACCTCCACAAGCTGTGAGCAACAATAAGCATTTCTTCCTTTAACTTGTGGGTATCGTATGTTCTATCCTAGCTATAAAAATGTAACTAAGACAGTAGAATAGTTTGATTTTAGAATTCAAATACTTTTCATGGGAAAAAATGGATTTTCATGTGTAGAGCAGAGTTTAACATTGATTCTAGGATCTTGACAACATTACTGTCAAAATAGGTGAATTTTCCTAGGTTATTTCACAGGTCTGAGAATTTAAGATTATAATTTAAAACGCTACATTCTTCATTCCATTCCATTAATCACTCATTAATCATTTCCTTGTTTGGAAAGTTAAAGTAACTTATTATTTTGAGAAATAGTTACCTTTGATCTTGGTGACATATAGCATTATTAAAGTTGAAGAACAAAAAATTATTTACCAAGTAATTGGCTTTTGCAACTTTTGGCAGATAGAATTTTACTTTTATTGCAAGGCGCACAATGATACACACAATGCACAATTAGCATCTTCTAAAAATACAATATATAAATAATATACATTATGGTTAAGAATATCTGAGTATACTGGTAAGCTTTTCTTTCAGAGAAAATTACCTTCAGACAATCAGGTTTAGGCTCTATGTGGATGGGATTTTCACATTCATGCTGAATAACCCAAAGAATTCTTGATTAGAAAATACATCCCATTGAATGGGCCCATGACTTTGCTGTGGTTTTTACATCAAAAAACTTTCTGATGCAATCCAGCTAATACAGTCTTTTGTTTCACTCATTCATCTTATGTCCTTCCAGTAGATCAAACACCTATAAATTCTGATACCACTTAAGGAATATTTACTTCTCAGTAATGTATCACAAGAAGAAATTGTTTTCCTAAAATACGTGGAAAGATTTTTTGATTTCTTTTCAAACAGCACGTTCAGGCTTCACTGCCTTTCAGCAATAAGCCTGCAGTTGGGCTCACATTCTTCACATCAAGTGAGCTTCATGAGTAGCTGAATGGCACTGAGTGCCCCACTTTCCTCCTTCTAGCCGGAGCTGTGGGTTCCAGTCTCGCTGCTGCCTGCTGTGTGACTGGCTCATTTCCCTGCACTTTCTCTGACCCTTGACGAGGGCCTGTTTCTCCAGAGTTGTTACAAGAGTGAGGAGACAGAATTCATATTGGGTGGATCTGACAGTCAGATGTGCACAGCACAGTCAGATGTACAGAACACTGGTCTCCAAGAGACACAGGAAGCAGGGCCCTCCTTTGGAAATGCTAGAGCAGGAGGAGGTGCCAGGCGCATCTGTGAGGCAGCTGGGCTTAGAATGACGCAGAAGTGGCTGCAGCATCGCTGTTCCACAGCACTGGACTGACATGCAAGGCACTGGCTCAGTCTCTCTGCCTGTCTCCCGGCTCTCTTTCACTGTCTTCCTTGCTCCCTCCTTCTGCTTCTCTCTTGTGCATACTTTTGACAAAGAAATACATCTGTACAAATGGTGTCCTTCCTACTGCAAGTGACTGAATCATTATTGCTTTTGAGAAGCATCCTAAAATGACATTCATCTGCATTCTCTCTCTCCCTTCAGTTGGGGGAAGTCAGTGTTAGCAGTAATTAGGGAGCTAGGAACGTACAGCAGGAGCGAAGTTGCTCACCATTTTGCTCCTTGAGAGACTGCAACAGCCTCTACGAAGTACAATCAGGCAAAGGTTCGGATCCCAGCCATGGCACTCAATGTTTGGAACAGCATACAGAAAGCTAATCTAAAGTGAGTGGTCTACTGCTCATAATTTCATTCCATGATGCTATCTCTATTCCATTTTTGTCTGGCTCTTCCTTAAAGAGGTCTTCCAATTTCTTATTTCAGTAGGGTTTGTCCCTAGAGCTACTTTCTATGGAGACAGAAAGTATCTTCCATCTACTTGCGTCTCGGGTCAGTCCCGAGCTGTGGAGCAGCAACACCACAGCCATCCCTGTGCCATGCTACACCCAGCTGCCTCACACATGATGCCTGGCACCTGTGGTCCTGCTCTAGCACTTGCAAGGAGGGCCCAGCCTACTGTGTCTCTTTCTATGAAGATCCTTCTTGTATGACAGGCAAGATTACTTGTTAATGTCAGCCGATATTTAGACCATTCCTATCTACACTCAGTGACAAGAATTTGAGCATGTCTGGGAGCCCCACTGAAATTTAAGAAATACTTAGAGGAGTGCTATGTTTTTTATCAAGCAAAGCTCCTACTATATTGCCTTAGACCATTTGTGTTAGGTGTCATAAAATCCTCAAATGGAGACAAACATGATCCTACTAAATTTCTGAAGCCACATGTAAAGCCTTCTGTGCAAGGTTTCATTTCCAGAAAGACAGACGCCCATGGCAGAGAACACACTGTTCAGCAGGACTCACAGACACAGTGGGGCCTGCGGTCACGTAGGCCCACGCCCTAGATAGAGCACCCTATCAAGTTCCAAAGGGTGATCCTTTCGTAAGACCAAGGCTTCAAGATGGCTATTATTTCTACATTATCTCTTTTTTCTTCCTGGGCAAATTATGGAAAAAGCCATACTTTGAGTTTTAGAGGCACAAAGAGGGAATATATATGTCAGCTGGCAGTTGTAGCAAAATTATCCTAAGTGTGCTATTGCCGGCATTATCTCCGGCAGTCACATCCTTCACAGAATATGATGCAAGTTCTGTCCAGGCACCCCACCTGGCACAATGGCCTTATTCAATACTCATTTAGGAGCAATTCTACTGCTTACTGAAGCCACAAAATAGTATCTTGAGATGTGTGTAATCAAAACACCTTCTCTCTATTAACAGAGAGAATATGGTAGTAGCTATACACTGAGAATACGTTAACTTGTGCTAAGGTTCCAGTCTGAGAGTGAGTTAAAGGTTTGGAGCTTGTTAACACTGAGTTATAAGTACTGCTGAAGGATGGGATTATGTTTGGCCTCTGAAAGAAATCACGTAGAGACTGTCTCCCCAGAGATAGCTGACAACAGCAAAATGTCTTAGCATCCATTCTATCAGTTCCTAACAACTCAGGGGATATCACTAACATATCCTCGGGAAATTTCCACACTGGAAAGGAAGCCCATTTTTTTTTGCACATAGACTATAATGGACAGATGAAATTATATACACTGCTAGTGGTATGAAGCCATTTTATGCTTCCTGATATTGGTACATGCTTTTTCAGAAGACTTAGCTGAACAGCATGCTAAAAACCATGAAAACTCAGTTTTTAAAATATTAGACTGTTAGAATCTACCCCTTGCATGTTTAAATAAGTACAAATGCCAAGATGATGTCCCATCATACATGAACATCAGTGCCTCATGCATGTTTCCAAGTCCTATCAGTCAGGGATCTGCATGGGAGCCCCATGAAATGCATCTCTGTCTAGGAGAGAGACATAGGGTGAACCTGGTCCCCATTCTTTCTAGGGCTGGTGCTGTCAGTGTTGAACATCTGGATTGGATAGGCATGAAGCACCGGAGGCCTGACTCTGCTGTTTTCTCTTTTACTTTTTTCTTACACAGAGCTTTGAAGCTAGTTTCACAGAAAGTTGACAACAGATGCAGGCTAAATCCAGGGAACCAGAAGAAGAAGGCTGAGTCCTTTGTTCATCAGGAGGCTGTGCCAGTCCTGCATCCCGTTGGTTGGTCCTCTATGTCCAGACTCACTGTTTCCACTGATCTGACTGGGAATACAGCCTGCATCTGAAGGCTTCAGAGAGTGAGATTTCTAAATTTGACGAAGCTGTCTTTCCAGTTTAGACTGCAGTCGTAATTTGAGTTAACCCTCCACCATTGAACTCATCTCTCCCTGCGCAACTGTAAGAAGACATCTCCACGACTAGTCATACCGGTTTATTCATCCCATCCACATCGCGTGCATAACCAGGGTCCTGGACTGTGTTTCTAACTCGGCTTGTGCTCTGCCTCTCCATCCTTGACCTGAGGGGAAAGCAGAAATCCCTGAAACACCGCTTGAAGTTTTCATCCAGGAAGGCATAGAGGATGGGGTTCAAGCTGCTGTTGGTGTAGCCCAAGGCGATGCAGAAGTAGTAGCTGGAGAGAGCTGCGGTGCTGTGGGATGCGCTTCCCAGGGCCTCCACCAGGATGAAAATGTGAATCGGGGTCCAACAGGTGATGAAGACAGCTACCACCACCAGGACCAGCCTGGTGATCCTGCGGAGGTTGCGGTCCTTCTCCCGGGAGCCAGAGAGGAGCCGAACACTCTTCAGGCGCAGGATCATCAGGGTGTAGCAGACGATGATGATGAGGACTGGGATCACGAAGGCAAAAACGAAGACACAGATCTTCATGAAGAGGTCCCACCAAGCGTAGTGCTCATCCGGAAACTGCAGGGAGCACTCGATGACGTCCACATCTGAGGAGGCAACCAGAACCATGAGGGGAAACCTGTTAGTGCTACTACTGTGATGCAAATTGCTGACACAGTCTTGCCACCTTGCCCAGGCTGAGTCGTAATCTCCTACCCCAGCCTCCTGAAGGGTTGAGCTCACAGGTATGCACCTAGCTTGACAAATGTTTCATTTTGAATACTTTTGCAATATGTTTTATTTTAATTTTGAATACTTGTGTTTGCAAAGGTCTCATTACATTGACATGACAGTACCTGAAGTGAGTCACCAAATTAGTAGCGAGGCCATAATACACTAGCCACCCCCTCACAGTGCATAAAACAATGACACTAGAAACCTGCTATGGATTGATAGCATGCATTATGCTATAGAAAAGTAAGATTAGGCCTGGGAGATGGCTCAGTAGAATAAGTGCTTCCCTGCCAAGCACAATCCCCAGTTCTGACAAAAAAAGAAAGAAAAGTAAGATTAACTGGCATTCTGATTTATCTAGCCATGGGAGCTTATATGATTTGATGGCTTTTGAAAGAGTCAAACTGTTAAGTTGTAGTATGGCACTTATTTGCACTTCTATTAACAGTTCTAGCCTCAGGGCTCAGGCAATTAAAGACAATGTCTATTTATAACAATGACTAAATTTTTTTAATCTTTTATTTATTTACTTATTTGGTACAGAGTCTTGCTAAGTAGTTCAGACTCACAGTGAGCCTCCTGCCTCAGCTTTCCCAGTGCTTCGGTGGCTGGCACAGTGCCCCAGGGGGTCTAGGGCCAGCGAGGCATGCAGTACCAAGGACTGAACCAGGGTCCTTGCACTTGCCAGGTAAGCACTTAGACCGCTGAGCTATCTCTACAGCCCAGAGTGACTAAATATTCTAAGTTTAACTGTTAAATTTAACAAATACAAATTTATCTAAAAAACATAAAGAGGCTTAGGTGAATCTATTAAAACATAACAAAATTTGTCTAAAAATGATCAGGTATTATGATTTAATAAACACAATCATATCCATTTGATTAAAAGTATTATTTAAATATGAAGGACCAAGGAAATAGCTCAGTAGAATAAGTGCTTGCCTGGCAAGCGCAAGGTCCTGAGTTCAACCCCTAGTACCTCAACAAAAAAAAGAAAAGAAAAAGGAAAAGGAAAAGAAGAAAAATGAGTAAAACTCTTAGAAGTGAGGACCTGCAGGCTTCCTGTCCTCAAAGCCCCCATCCTCCTGCCTGTGGAGCATCAGTGAACACGGAGCAGGCTCCTCTGGCCATGGCTGGTCTTTCTTTACAGATGAGATGGTGACAGGCAACACAGTGAATATGGTCTTTGTGAAGATTATGTTTTCTTCTGATGTAGGAAAAAGCTGCTTTAAAATTAGTTCAAGAATACATTTCTTGGGGCTGGGGAGATAGCTTAGTAGAATAACTGCTTGCCTGGCAAGCACAAGGACCTGAATTCAGTCCCTGGTTCTACCAAAAAAAAAAAAGAATTCTTGCTCACATTTTCAGTTTCTCATACCAGAGAGACAACGTGGTATTTACATGTATGTGTCCAATTTATTTTACCTAAGAGTATGGTCTCAAGGAATGTCCAGTTACCTACAAATGTGTCAAAGTTATACTTCTCTGTGGCTGAGTCATACTCTATTATATAAAAAAAAAAAAAAAAAACATCTTTTTATCCATACATGGGAGTGGTGAGAAAAAAGGTTAAAATGGAAACAAAGTCATGTGAATAAGTAGAGGAAGTGGAATTGAGAAGTGGGGAGGGAAATGGGAAAAAGAAGGAACCAAGATACATCACGCACAGGTAAAAATTCTCGGTGATGAATTTGATCATTATGCATATTTACATTGTGCCAATAAGCTTAATGATTAAAAAAAGAATATGGGCCAGGGAGATGGCTCTGTGGAATAAGTGCTCCCCTGGCAAGTGCAAGGGCCTGAGTTCAATCCCTGATTCTGGAAAAAAACAAAACAAAACAGAACTTCAATTAGACATACTTTAAAATATAAAGGACATCATTCTGGACACTTAATAAAGAAGGATATCTGAGAAACATTGTTTTTACCAAACACCAAGTCAAATCTTTGAGTACCCAATGAACACTGCTAGGCAACTTGTAATTTTGATTCTATAAAATGTACTTGTCCGAAGTCCTATTACCATGAACACTATTAGAAATTAACAAGGATTCACTTCAATTTCTACTTAAGCATTTATGATAAATCATTCCTTTTTTTAAAAATCACCACCATTATCAAAGAGAAAAACATATTTTAAAAATGTGATGAGTGCTATATTGGAAAAGTCTGAGTTAATGTAAGTATCTCATTCTACATTTTTATTATTAATTCTGATGAACACAGTTGTCTTGCAAGTGAGAACATGGACATGTTGGGGGTGTTCCTGCTTTGTCTCTTATGTTGGTTGTCCTTAGCCTGAACATTACTTCAGAGGTGGTCAGACAGGAGCCTCTCTTTTGCAACCTCGCTTCCAGTTTATGCTCTGCTGCACACTCTTTCACTCTGTTTATTTCCTGCACAGAATCTGTTCCAATCTGTAACCATGTGTTGCCTTTCTTGGAGTCTTTCTCTCCATAGAGAATGTAAATAACCTTAAAATAGGGACCCAGCCTACTTCTCCAACATTCAATCCCTGGCAATAGGGTGGTGCCTGAAATATATGTGTGTAAAGGAAATACACTGCTAAATAACTGAACAAATCGTTACTATGTGGACAATAAGCTCCTGAGAATCTGCACCATGTATAGGAGTTGTTACCAGAAGGCACCTGCTAAACTACCACAGACAGAACAATGGCCAGTGTGCAATTTATATCTCTTAACTCCAGAGATAGGTCAGCTTCCTTTTAAACAAACTGTATCGCATGTAATAAGAGGTCAATGAATACTTGATGAATAAGTGAAATAATCCATGACAGCTAGTTCTATAAGACTGCAGGAAATAAATATGCCATGACAAAGCTATAAATATTCTCCAGAAAATTTCCATGAATCTGAATTTGTACTGATGAAAAGGAAATAATCATCAAGAAATCCCAGGGCAAAATCATCATTTTTATTAAACCTTCTATTTCTGGAAAAAGTAGGTATCCTTGGGTTGAATCGTCTTTCCAATTGCCATAGTTCAAAAAGTGGATTTTGTTCAAATACCACGTGACTTCTGTCTTAAATGGGATCTAGAAAAGGTGGCCTCATGGATGGTGAGAGTAGAATACCAGAGGCTGGAGGAGGCACCAGGGAGACTGCGTGGGAAAAATCCTGTGAATAGATAGAAAGCTAACAGATGGGAGAAATGATTTCTGAACCTCTGTTGCAAAATAGGATAACTGTAGTCATCAACAGTGCACTGTGCATTTCAAAATAGCTAGAGAAGAGGATTTTGAATGTTCCTACCATTAAGAAATGACAAATTTCAATGCACATGCCAATTATCCTGCTTGATTATTCCATAGTGTAGAAATGCACTGAAACATCATACTTAGTGCTACATTATACAAAACATATGGGTCAAAACATAGTCTTCCTTTTCATTTATATTAACATCAAAGAATCATCAAAGAATCATGGCTTCCGCTGGCACATCCAGCACTGTATGCTTTCTGAGCTCAGAGTTTGATCTAATAGCTAAACTCAAGATTTTCTTAAGTACATTATTTTTCATTAAAAACAACTTGGCTTCTGCTTGTAGCTATTATAATAATTCTTAGCTATTGTAATAATTGTAGTATCCTGGCTGTATACCCCAAAGAAATAATACATGTCCACAGAATGTGTAAGATATCAGATTCAACATATTATCTTCCTCCTAAAGTAAGAATACTGCTGTGGGGGGCCAGGGAGATGGCTCAGTAGAATAAGCACTTGCCTGGCAAGCATAAGGCCTGTGTTCAATCCCCAGTACCACCAAAAAAACCAAATTCTGCCATATATTAGAGACTTCATTATTAAATGAATATTTGATAAATACTGAAAAACTGAGCAACAAAGCAGGACCTGGGGAGGTCACGCTGTCAGAGGACTATCCCAATATTCACCTAGTGCTTACGAGACCAGGCACTGCTTTACCAGCATCAATTCATTAGAGGTGGAAAATATCTGAGGAGATGGGTAGGCGAGAAGCCAAAGCTCTATGTCATTTCTTCCAATGACACTGTCTCTAAATAGTCAACCCAGGGGCTAACTGTGGCCAGTTTGTGTCTAGAATCTGTGTTTTAAGGTATATGTATTCTGGTTCAACTAATGCCCAATCTTTTCAGTGAAATGTTTTTATAAACACAAGGTTATGAACTACCAGTGCCAGGGTGCCTGGCTCCAGTGTGGACAGCTTATCCAAGAGACTCCTGACCATCCAAGATTCCTCATGTGCAGCGAGGGACAGCACTCCACAATGCACGCACCAGGCTGTCAAGGTGGCCTTTCATCACAGGAACAAAAGCTATTTCAGAAAATTAAGAAGAGGGAAGAACAGAGCCCTCCTATAATACTAATTTTCATCCATTTTTTTCCTTTTGTACTATGCAAATTGAACTCTGGCTGACACTGATAGATCCTTTCCATTGCATCTGCACATATTCACCTGCAGCGTCTCTCTTGGAGAAATCGCATCTGTCTTCATTTCCTCTTTCAGAGGCTAATTGAAATCCATTTCTCTAAAAATGTCATTTTCTGACAAAGATCAGAAGGAATACAGTGGTTATGTCTACAAGAATAACTTGAAATGTAAAAATCAGCTGTTTATTGGCCCTGGGAAAATCACCTATCTTCTTTGATTGCTCAGCCTGTTCTCATCCTGAGTTGCAGTTGCAGCATGCAAACACCTCTGCCGCATGGTAGTTTCTCATAATTTATTCTCATTTGCTGTGGGCATGAAGAAACAAAATCTCATGTGTGATTAATCATGCTTTAAAACATTTATCAGATAGAGAAAATCAGACATTTCTTAAAATTTTCCAACTATGATAGTCTATCACTCATTGTGTCTGTGTTGGAAACTCATGTTATACCTTTGGAGGAAGACGTACATGCTTCATTTAGAAGCAGTGGATAAAAGTCATTATATGTTTGTCCAGATCCATGGACTACACAACGGGAGGGATGAACTCTAGGGTAAGCTGTGGATCTTGGTGATAATGATGCATCAGACTTCTCAGTGTCAGCTCATCAAGTGCAGTACAGTGTGTGCTCCCACCTGCTGGGTGCTGGCGGTGGCCAGGGATGCTGTGTATGTGTAGGGCCTGGGGCAGCTGCAACTCTACTTTCCATCCCACTTTGCTACAAGTTTCAAACTTCTCTAAAGCTGCCCAAAGACAGCGAAAGAGGAGCTGAGTGTGCATTGTGCAAAATGTAGCAGGGTACCGGCACCTGGCCTTTTGCTCTGATCTGGAAAATCCTTACTGAAAAGAGTCAGTTGTCAGTACTTATAGGCATCATGAACCTTCTTAATAATCTAGAGCATTCAAACACCTGATGGAGCATTAAATAGCGCTTATAAAGTTCGGAGTGGTTGTTCAGCTTTAGGAAAAAGGAGGTACAAACTAGGCCTGCTGAGTTGTATTTTCAAAATCCACATGTCTGGGTTCCTTATTGGAGCCTCTCCACTTTCTTTTCCAGAATACAAGATGATCTGGGGATCTGTATTCTGATAATGTCGTTTTCCCATACTGCATTTAGAGGTGGAAAGGAAGGCCACATTATTTGCTGTCACATGTTCCGTGGGTTTAGGGATCCTGTTTCCATTTGTTGTTTTTTTCCATCTAGATTATATATGTTCTACTACCCCTAAGTTAAAAGTTTACATAACTAAAAGGTACACTTTTATAATGGATGAAAATCATTGCTCTTACCTTCCCTCACTTTGGTGCCCCCAAGGACTATGGCAGAAATGCCGACAGACGACGACAGGAGCCAAATGCAGATATTGATGACCTTTGCCTTCAAGGGTGTCCGGAAGTCCAGAGCCTTCACGGGGTGGCACACGGCAATGTAGCGGTCCACACTCATCATGGTCAGGGTGAATATGCTGGTGAACATGTTGTAGTAATCGATGGAAATGACGATCTTGCAAAGCACGTCCCCAAAAGGCCAGGAATTCATCAGATAGACAGTGCTCTGGAAGGGCATGGTGGTAGTAACTAATGCATCTGCCAGAGCCAAGTTAAATATATAGATGTTGGTTGCCGTCTTCATTTTTGTGTATCTAAAAAACAAGGAACAGTAACATTTCTCTTTTTTAATTCAAATCCACATGGTAACTGTGTTTGTGACAGCCACTGGATTGTTTTTTAATTAATTAATTTATTTGATACAGAGTCTCATTATGCAGTTCCAGACTCAGTGATTCTCCTGTCTCAGCCACCCTAGCATTGGGATTATAGGTAGGTCTGGGTATTGAACTCAGGACCTTGCGCTTGCTAAGGAGGCACACTGCCAAGCTATCTCCTCAGCCCAGCCTTTGGGTTATTAATTTTGCTTTTTCATTAACTTAGTTTTACAGATAATATAAGTGTGTAGTATGTAAAAGGACTGCTCCACACAGTAGGGGTGGTTGAAAAAATGGACAAAGATCTCTGACTTCATTGAATATTTACTTTAATGTTTTCCTTGATAAATATAAGTTGGAAAGATAATGAAAAGAGCATAAATAGATGAGAAGATGAACATACACACAGCTTCCATTCAGCAGGTTGTACGTAGTACAGATATTTATTTTGTGGCTGATAATTCATTTTATTCTGATTCAGAGTTACTGGGTTTCAGCATTTTAAAAGCATTTTTCTTTAACATATCATAAAAAAGATAAAACATTTTCTCCTAGGGATTATCTTTTCTTTCTTTGTAAAAATTCATTTAATGAGAACAAAAGATAAAATAGCACTGAAACAGTTTCAAAACAGGTTAGGACAGTTACAATAATTAGGACATTGCATATTGTCTTCGTATTAGTTATTCAGAAAAATATGTAGCCATGGTATCTTGTCTAAACAATATTAGTACAAACCTTTCTTCTTATTGAACTAAGAGAAAGTAGCTGTATATCTAGCCTATCTTGTATATACATATATTTTTTTCAACAAACAAATCCTTTATTTATACACCCTTTTTTGTTTTGCCAGAGTTGTTCCATTACAGTTAGAGATACTATATTTAGAGAAGACTTTTAAAGGACCCTTTCATACTTAATGCCAATCCAAAGATTATAGGAACTTGAATTCAGCAAAATAACCCAATATAGTCCAATAGTCCATAATAGTAGTGAGTTATTAGCACAATTGGCAATTGTCTGAAGTTGTTGAGGTGAGCCTTTTACAGCTCAGAATATTAATACAGCTTTACTTTTTGTACCTCATGGTTACACTCCTCTGCTGGATGGTTAAGACCAAGTTAAAGCAAGATCTATATAACTAAAAATGTAACTTTTGCTATCTGACAATGTCAGTCAAATCCCCTCAGGATTTACCCTGGAACCATGAACAGCTCCTTCTGAGTGTTTTGTCAGTGTCAGCCATCTGGATGAGTCATGGCCACTGCTTCACCAATTTGCTCTCTGTGAAAGCCTGAGATAATTTATTTCTCTCTAGACTCTCCTTAGGCACACTCTACATCATCGATCACGTTTCTGTGTGGCCCCATAATCTCCTTGATCACATAATTTGGGATACCACTTAGTACAGGATGTCACAACAGAGGATCTCTTATGTCCTGAATCCTCACTGACCTTGAAGGGCTAGGGCCAAATTGTTGGCAATCTTTTTAAATCATCTACCTTTCTAACTTTTGGTCTGAAAATTTTAGTTGTTGAACATCCAGAACAGAAGCTTAATGATACTATTATCCTGTAACAGAGGCAGTTAAGCTTAACATCACATCTATGTGAATATCACATACCTTAGGCATAACATGGAACTGGTATTTTCCATTAACTATGGATATGCTAAAATTTAAATCCCTATAGAATGTTAAAAAACAATTACACTTTTTACACAGATCCCCTTTCTGGAAATTTTCCCAAAACTACTGAACACATTGTAGCATAGTGATATAAGTGCACCTATGTTTAGAGCAGCACACTTTGTGATAGCCAAATCTTGGAAACAACTAAATTGCTCATCACCTGAGGAATGGATGAAAAAGATGTGTTGCTTTTATCCAATGGAGTATTACTCAGCTATAAAAAACAAATAAATTGGAAGCCTCGTAGGAAAGTGGATGCAACTTGAAGCTAGACTCATAAGTGGAATAAACCAGACCCTAGTGTAAGAACTCAAAAGAAGAAATAAAAATTGAAAGTCATAACATAGTTAAATGGAAAGAGAGAACTTAAGGATTAAACAACAAAGAAAGAGAAAGGAGAAAAGTCAGGAAATATGGTAGGGACAAAACCATACATTTACATAAACAAGATGGATAAATTTCCTTCAGGTTTTTGAAAGTAGAAGTTAATGGGTAAAATTCTCACACTGACTAACTCTATATGCCGGTATCTGTGAACTAAGCAACTACATTGCCACAGCAATGTGCAATATTAAAACCATACTAAAAATACCTGTCAGGGCCGGCCAAATAGCTCAGCAGATTAAAAATACCTGTCATTTTGATCTTCTAAATGCTTACTATTCTAATCAATTATTGCTATATTCTCTTTAAAGTAAATTTTTTTTAAAAGGTAATACTTCTACAGTGTTGTATATGGCTTGATTCCTAGGGGTTATTTTGAAAAATCCTTGTAATTATACCGATCGTTATAATTGTATTATCTTTGGAGATTATAAACTATTTTCAATTTTTAAATATGAAAAGACTAAGAAACAATAGGTTTATTGATTTTTGTCAGCATGCCACTAATTTGTCATTTCAATTATATTATACGACAACTTTTTTTTTTTTTTTTTTTTGTCTTTTTGAGATAGGATCTCACTATGTGGTTCAGGCTGTCCTTAAGCTCACTTTGTAGCTCAGGCAGGTCTCGAACTCACAACAATCCTCCTGCCTCAGCCTCCCAAGTGCTGGAATTACAGGCCTGCACCACCATTATATGAATAAAACAGGCTGAGTTCTTCATTTATACAGGTAAGCTCAGTAATACAGTAGATGCAAAATAATTCTCTTATTCTTGAACTATCTTGAGAGAACTTTGTTTTTTTTTTCAGAACCAGGGATTGAACTCAGACCCCTTGCACTTGCCAGGTAAGTGCTTATTCTACTGAGCCATTTCCCCGGCCCCCTTGGGAGGACTTGAAAATGCATAATTTATCTCACCATTCAATATTGGGAGCAGTAATCTTCATAATATTCCAAAAAGATTGCTTTGGGGTCCAAATTATATTTTATATTATAACAGTGTTGAGAGCAACTCCATTTTCACCCAAAACTGAATACAAGGTTATTTTGCTTAGAGAATCTCCCTCCAAACACCACAGGACAGAACAGAACAAATCTATCACATTTCCAGAGACCAAGAGGAAAACTCCTGGTTGATCACCACCCACACACCTCAGGTCTGAGCACCTTGTCGCGCTGAATCCATCCATGTCCTGTCTACTACCCACGTCAGCACGTGAGAAGCATCTGTTAGCATTCAGTGGCAGGAAAGCCTGAATGCTCTTGAGTCACCGTGGTCTGGGATGAGGTCAGTCCACCTGCACGTGAACTCCAGAGCTCTAGCTCCTGCCAGATGAGGACCCAGAACCTCACTGGCCATCCAGGGGACAGAAGCAGTGGGTGCCCAACTCCACCCATCTGACCCCAGGCCACGCTCACCTCAGCATACACCGCCTTCCTCCCTGCAAGTCTCCCCCCTACTCCCTTACTCCCTTCTAGTTAGACAGGTGCTCACAGCTGGGGGAAAAGCACTGTAAAGACAAGTACTGGTGCCAACCTCTTGGTGTCCATTGTAATACTCCACTATGAAGACAGTTGTCTAGTCTGGACAGTGAGAACTGCATTTCAAAAGATGTTTCCACTTTAGTTTTTTTTTATTCAAGTACAGGTAAGTGACCCGCAAGTGATGAAACATGTATTGCCAAGGATTTATAACAAAGACATTCTAAAAGCACAGACAACTAAGGAAGTGCAGTTACTGAGAAAAAGTCAGGTGATCTGTTGAGAGACTGCTTAAATTTGTGATGTTATATTCAAAATACCACATCTTACAAACCTTTTTCTATCCTGTTAACTCAGCATCCAGAATCCCCAATACTGGCAAAGACTTCAGCAGGCAGCATCTCTGACACCTCCTCTTCAATAGTGGCACTCTCCTAGTCTCTTTTCTTCATGAAGTTAAGAGTGGCTTTCTTTGCCTTACAAAGTTAAGTAGACCTGAGTTTTAAAGTTTATTTTTTCTTCCAAAGAACAGATGTTAGAGGGATCTCTACTATGAGCCCCAGTTTCCCCAACCATAAAATGAATAATAGAATGTTTGTCTCATAAAGTTCCCTAGATAAAAAGTCAAATGCATCTTATCTACAGAACATATATAATTTATTTCTAATTTACTTCATGTTCTCTGCTCTCCTGCTTTACATGGATAGAAGCCACCAGTTAGTGTGCATTTGCGTGTGTGCGCGCACGCGCGTGCACACACACACATACACACACACACACTCACACTCACACACGGTGGATGATGCAGTCTCTAGGCAATGCTTAAGATAATATTTACCTAATTCATCTTGAGTATAAAATATCAGAGCATAAAATGCAGCCTGGAACCTGACTTTATTATTTTTTTTGTGGAACCGGGGATTGAACTCAGGCCCTTGTGCTTGCCATGGAAGCGCTTATTCCACTGAGCCATCTCCCTGGCCCAGAACCTGACTTTAGAGGAACCTGAATGAGATGGCACAAAAATTACCATAAAGTATCTTTACATAATCATGAAATGTTAAAGGACAGCTTACATGAGCTCTTCAAAATATTAACAAATAATCGATGTATAAACTGCACACAGCTTGAACTTGCAGAGGATTCAGACCCTGTCATCAGATCTCAGTATGTGAGATTTGAGCACAGATGGTAATTATAATAACCACTTATTTCAAAAACAGTCCTGTGGATAACCCACTACTATCATGAACTACTAGACTATGTTGGATTACTTTACTGAATTCAGGCACCAACAATCTTTGAATGGCAATAGAATACCCATCTCTGACAAAACTAAACAAAAAAAGGGGGGATATAAATGACAGACCATTTTCTAGTGAAAAAAATAAACATATATACAAAATAATTAGGACAGATATATAGTTACTTTCTCTTAGTTCAATGAGAATAAAGATTTGAACTAATATTGTTTAGACAAGATATCATGTCTGCATCTTGTACTATGAATAGCTACTATGAAGACAACAATATGCAATGTATTTATTATTGAAACTGTCCTACTAACCTGTTTTGAAACTGTCTCATTGCTATTTATTTCTCAATAAAATTAATTAAAAAAACGAATTACCCATTAAAAAACAACAACAACAACAACAAAAAAAAAAAAAAAAAAAACACTGTCAGGCCATCTGCACACATCCCATTGCCTTTACCCCCTTCGGTCCCAACAGTAACTCCACTTGGCAATATCAGTACTCTTATTTTACAGCTGAGATGATTAAGAATCACAGGCTTCTCTTAAAAATTTTCAAAGTGATATAAAGAGCATAGCCCGGGAGTTTGATCCCAGTTCCTGTGTCCTTACATTTATCTCTCTAGCACCTTACAATTTACCAGGCCCAGTATTTGACCTCCATACATCATATTTGATTTTCATGAAAACTGTCCTGCTCCTTGACTCTTGAAATTTATATCGTTCCCTTCAAATAGCTAAAGAAAGCAATTCCAGATAAATTAAGCAATTTGTGTTGCATCATCAAAGGGGAACCTCACTGGGGTGCGGGGGTTCTAAAAGGGATGTCCGGTTAGGGCTCCCTTTCAGGATTCTGCAAATATATGCATATAAACATGCAATCCTGGAAGAAGAAAACCCAACAGTATAGTTACAAGTAAGATCTAAACTATGAGTTCACCGAATACTTATTCTATGGTCTTTTATGTACAGCACTGGACTAGATCCCATGATAGTGTAAACGTAGAGCAGGACTCCTACCTCAGAGATGCTCTGGTCTATATTATGCCCTAGCAAAATGTCCTGCAATGCTTTCATTCATTTTATGTTCACTGGTAAAAAACAATCAAGTAAGTTTTCTTTCTACAGTAAAAGATAACATTAATTTCTATTCTATCTATGCTGCTTTACAAACACCCATAAGCATAAGCATTCCAAGTACAGCTGCACTATCTGAGCAGGAAGCTTCGGTGCATGCAGCAGGGCTGGAGGTGGGCTGGCAGCAAGGGCTGTGCTTTAGAGCACAGGCACCACAGGAGCATATGGTGCGAAAAGAGCAAAGTCTGGGGGCTGTCCTTGATCACTCAACAGTGTGATAGAGCTGGCATCCGAACAGCTGAGCGCTGGGTGAGGTGTGAAGGGCTGGCCAAGCAGGGGGCTGTGAGGGAGCTCGGGATTTGAACCTGGGGAGAAGCATGTTTCAGAGTCAGAAATTCTCCCCCGAAGACAACTTAACGCAAGGCCATCCTGGTGTGCTTCTCTTTAGAGCATTGAAGGGTGGCCCTACACTCTTACCCATGGGGCTTGAGCGGTGGTAGGGGAGACACAGTCAACCTCTGAGATATGAGACAAGTGTGAATGGACAGAATTTCTGGGAGAACACATTTGCCTCCTGGCAAGTGAAGCACCATGGAGGCGTCTGTAGGCTTGAGGCTTCCTTTGCTTCTCAGCTGCCTGCCACGCTCGGCAGACACTCAGGAGGCAGAGAGAATTATGGGACACTGTCGTCCTCGGCCCAAGTTTGACTGTTTGGTACTGCAGTGATGCTGCTTTAATCAGAGCTCCTTTTCACCTCCATGGCAATGGCGCACAATGGCCGGTCACCAACAGTCTTTCCCTGTTACAGATTTCTTTATTCTTCTTAGGTTTCACCTCCAGTTGTGCTCCATGGTGGCTCTCATGCAGCCTCTCCTCTGTCTCCAGGAACATTCACACTCCCTCTCTCTTCCTCATCCATCCATTTTTCAACATGTTTGAATCAACTACCCCGCAGAGAGCACTTTATTTGACTTGAAAGAGACTAAAAAGTAAATTCAATATCCAGACCCAAGGCAGGAGTGAATTAAAATTATAAGTGAGCTAAAGGCACACACAGAAGGGAGAGATTTGGAGGATGAGAAGATGAGACATATTTTGAATGAGACAGAACTTGGCAGGACATTGACATCACACTTGACATGACTGTCAAAGTCATGGACAGATAGACAAGTTGGTAACTAATGTCACATGCAGGGTCCCCTGGTAGTGGGCTCCCTGGGCCAGGGGCCCTGCTGAGAAGTGATGGGAAGCAGACTGGATGTGTAGTGTTTGGCCAAAGGGGACCCAGAACTCCAGAAAATCACTTTAATCATGTGCTGACGGCTTATTACACACGGGCTTCACATTATCTGACCAACTTGTTCTCATGATTAAATGATAGGCACATAAAGTGGGTTAGCTCAGGGCCTGGCACTCGATAATTGCCAGCCTCTGCATCCTCGTCATCACTGGTGCTGCTGCTTATTTCTGTCTTCATTAATTATCTGCCAAACCGCAGTAGAGCCCCCTGAGATATCACCGCTCCTTGGAATCCACACGTAGTAACAAAAAGAATTCAGCACCCCCTTGTTAACAAAGATTCATAAAATGTTAGGTATTTTACCAAGACTGAAAAGCATTCTAGTATTCTGGCCAACTCTGCATCATGAGAATAGGAAACATTTAATAATAGGAAACAGCTCATGCCCAAAGGTGAATATTGTTTTAAAATGTGAATGTACCATCTCTGAAGGACCAAAGTGCTGTCGTGGGCATGGTGGCATCTGACTTTCCATTTTTCCTTAGCAAGTAGTCATGCTTCAGTATCTGCAGTGCATTCTCCATCCCCCAAAGACATGAAAATCCATGAATTCTCAAATCTCTTATGTAAAACTGGTATTTTTTATTAATTTTATTGAGAAACAAATAGCAATGAGATAGTTTTAAAACCGATTAGTGGGACAGTTTTAATAATTAATACACTGCATATTGTTGTCTTCGTAGTGGTTATTCATAGTACAAGATGCAGACATGATATCCTGTCCAAACACTATTAGTACAAATCTTTCTTCTCATTGAATTAAGAGAATGTAGCTGTATATCCATCCTAAATATTTTGAATATACAGATACAAAATGGTGCTTCATTTGCATCCCCTTTTTTTGTTTAGTTTTGTCAGAGAGGATATTCCATTATCATTTAAATATTGTAGGTACATGAATTCATCAAAATAATCCAATATAGTCCAATAGTCCATAATAGTAGTGGGTTATCCGTAGGACTGGCAGTGTCAGAAGTTATTGACTTGAGCCTTTTACAGCTCAACCTATTAATATGGCTTTACTTTTTATAAATCATTTTTATACTTTCCTGCTGGATGGTTAAGACCAAGACAAAGCAAGACCTATATAACAAGAAATGTAACTTGGATTTGACAAGGTCAGTCAAATCCCCTCAGGATTTATCCTGAGAACCTGCACCACAGTTTGTAGATCCTTTGTCAGTGTCAGCCATGTGGATGAGTTACAACCATTGTTTGACCAGTGTTCTCTCTGTGAAAGCCTGAGAGAATGTTTTCTCTCCATGTGACTCTCCTTAGGCACACTATACATCATCAGTCACATCACTGATTCCTCACATAATCTTCTTGATCAGTACATTAGGGACACAATTGAGTTACAGAATTTTACAGTACAGGTTCTTCTATGTCCAGAGTCATCACTGACCTCGAAAGGCTAGGGCCAAAATGTTGGCTGTCCTTGCAGACCTTCTTTTTCTCTAATTTTTGGTCTGCAAACTTAAGTTGTTAACCCTCCAGAAGAGAAGCTTAATGATATTACTATCCTATAACATAGGCAGTTGAGTTTAACCTCACTATCTGTCTGAATATCAAACATCTTAGGCATAACATGAAACAGGTATTTTCCATCAAGCACTGATATGTTAAACTTTAAATCTCTTCAGAATGTAAAGAAAAAAGTTAAAAATTTTTTAAAAATTAAAAATAGGAATATTTTTACACAGAAGTTTAGAAATCTAACCATATATAGCATTGTAGCATGACATTTTTTTTTCTTGTCTCTTGTTGTTATTTATTACCTTTTTTAAAAACAATCATTTACTTGAGAGACTGGCAGTAATTGGTATGACATGACAAGCAGTACATATTTAGAAGACCAGAATGACAGGCATTTCAAGAATGACCCTAATTTATTTGCATATAACTTAAGCACTTTCTATATACTTCATTCTCTTTATTTTAAAGAGAATAAAAATTTTAAATAAACATTAAAAATAGAGAATTTCAAAACAAGATAAAAAAATTTACTATTATTATTCTCTTTAGAAATAAATTGGGCTGGGGAGATAGCTCAATGGAGTGTTTGCCTGGCAAGCACAAGGTCCTGACTTTGATCCCTGGTACTACAAAAATAAATAAATAAATAACTGAAGAAATTAATAATAAATAACTGAAGTTGCTACAATGCATACTGATATTTTCAAAGTAGTTGTTCAGATTACCAGGTATAGGCATGCAAAATTGACTTTAAAAATGTAAGTATCAACTGTTCCTTTCAATAAATCAATGGAAATTAATAGTATAATTGCCTTAGCTATCTATATATTCTTCTTCCCTTCCTTCTTTTCCTTCTCCTTATCCCAGTTGTTCTTTCTTTTTGAGCAGTTTCTTTCCCTTTCACAATATCTATTGTATTTTTCAGATGTAATTTACTGCCTCAGTTTCTTACTCTAATGAGCCAATGCAATGTTAGCATATGTAGGTCTGATTTATTTCTGTGTACTTTTTTTTTTTTTTTTTTTTTTTTTTTTTTTTTTTTTTTTTTTTTTTTTTTTGTCTTTTTGAGGCAGGGTTTCCCTATGCAGTTCAGGCTGGCCTTAAGCTCATTTTGTAGCTCAGGCTGGTCTCGAACTCACAACAATCCTCCTGCCTCAGCCTCCCAAGTGCTGGGATTACAGGCCTGCGCCACCATGCCCGGCTTTATTTCTGTGTACTTTAAATCACCTCTAATGATAACTCTTAATGTGATATGAGTGTTACACAAATAGTTTACTATACTGTGTAGGGGATGACTGACTTACAAATCTGTCAGTACACATACAACCGTGATAGAACTAACTACACCTGGCTGAACCCACAGACGGAGAAATGAAGACACAAAGGGCCAGCTGTACCCATTCTCTGAGGAAGAAACTGTTCAGAGGAAGAAGGTAACTTGCCCAAAATCACAACTAGTAACATAGCAAGAAGTCAAACATCAGCACCAATTTAATGAAACAAAACTTTTATAAAGCTCAGTGGCAGAGTTTTCAGAGTAGATTCTGATCTGGGCAGTATCAAAGGGCCCTGGAATGTATTTCAAGAAGTGTTCAATGAGGAAAAGAAAGTGCTCAAATGCTGCGACCCTGCCCCCCCCACACACAACTGCCTCACGGTGCTGCCCCATCCCAGCTCCAGATTTTGTGGAAAAGGCACTGTGCAGCACGAGGCAAATGCAGCCTTGCAAACAGTTCAGCCCAGTGTGGCGAGGGACTGGCACTGCACATCCTTTTCCACGAATTATCAGTCAACAGGATTTACTCACTTTTCTTGGTATGTTTTCCAGATTCTAGATTGTATGTTTGAAACTATCAGAAAATGTGAGGAAGAGGCAGAAGTTAGTAAAAGGCTAAAAATCTTCAGTCAGGAGATTTCTAGGGATCTAGTGCAGTATGATGGCCACAGTTAACAATACAGCATTACATACTTGTAATTTGCTAAGAGAATTTCCTCACCACATGTGCAAACACACACACACACGCGTGCGGACACACAATGATAACTACATGCAATGATGGATGTGTTAACTAATTTGAGATAAACATTTCACAGTTGACGTTTGTCTGAAACTGGGTAAATCATCTTTCTGTCACTATAACAAAATACCTGACATAATAAGCTTAGAAAGAGGAAAGACACTGGCTTATAATTCTGAAGGCTTTCACTTCATGACTGGTTGGCTCATTTGGGGAGGGAGGTCACCCATGGCCATGAAGTAGATGAAGGCAGAGGAGGCCTGTTCATCAAGCAGAGGCAGATGGGAAAGGGTCAGGGCCCAACACCTGCTGCAAGGGTGGTGGTGATGCAATTTCCTCATCCCAAGCTCCACCTCTCAATGGTTCCACTGTCTCCAAATAGCATAAAGCTGAGAATGAAACATCTGGGCCTTTGGGGGATCCCCAGATCCAAACTACAGCACAAGTCTTCACATCATGCACTTTGATGGTATGCAGATGGATTTGTCCATTAGACCTCGGCAGAGCTTGGGCTGGTGATGGGAGGGGCGACCCTGAAGAAAATCGCCAACTCTGCATAACTCTGCCATGTGCACCTGGCTCCATCAGCTGTAACAAAGGTCCCTGGGGGGGAGGGGGATGGAGATGATGGGAGACTGCATGCAAAGGAAAAGGAGGGGTGGGAAATCCACACACTCCACTCAACTGTTCTGTGGCCCCAAACTGTCCTTGTAAAGCAAAATCTCTTTAGGAAGAAAAACATGTATGTGTACATCCACAAGGTAGCGAAGGTGACTGTACTGCTAATTTCTACTTGTTTATCAAAGGGAACAGCTAACTCTTAAACTGTTTATGTTGACTAATTTTTCATGCTTCTGTCTGGTGATCTGAGCATCTACTTCCTATCAGTTTGTGTTTTGAAATTCTGTATCATTTCTAATGTTTTATCTATTACTTTTTATTCTCTTGAAAATATTATTTTTTTGCCAGCTCAGTCCCCCATGAGGGCAGGGCTGGTGTGGCGTGTGGTGCCAGGGATTGAACCGAGGTCCTCTGTGCCTGTCTGAGCTTGCCTAAGCAGCTGCTTTAGACTGCTGAGCCATCTCGTTGGCCCTAAAATAAATTTTTAAGATGAGAAAAAAGAAATAAGAGTAATCAGAAATAATAATTGTCCTGATTTGAAAACATATTAAGTATTCTTCACTAAATTGCTCAGACAGCTTCAGTTTGTCTCAATGAAATTAGTTTACTAAGCACCTTCAGGATTACTTGCTTTTACAATTAAGGTTCTTTACCAAAGGATAGCAGCATGTTCCTTTTTTTTTTGCAAAAAAGAATTCATCCACTGTTTCTCAAATGACCTGGCTCTAAGACACCTTGGTCCTCAGTCTGGCACAGGAGCTTTCCTCACATGGAGCCAGGACCTGCGGTCCCAGCATCACTCTCCCACACACACAGAGCAGAAGCTCTGAGACCCAGCAGGAGCAGGTTCCTGCACTTCAGAGCAGGTGCCCTGCAGCAGCACAAGCAGCCAGCACCCTGCAGAAGCTGCACCACCCCAGGCCAGCTGTCCTCCCAGGGTGACCACAGAAGAAGGGGTGTGGCTTCTCTGCACCAGGAGCACCCAAGAGTAATCAAGGGCAGGGGAGGATACCCACTCTCAGTCCCAGGAGGGATGTTCTAATGCATCCAGCCACACACACTGAGTGCCAGCTCACCCAGCCCACCAACCCCTAAAGGAAGGCGACAAATCACCAGCAGCTGGCACATTGGTTCCTCCTGCTGGAGCACCCATGCTGAGTAGTATATAAATATTTAACTTAATTTTCCTGTTTTTATGCAGACATCTGACCTCCCTCTGAGAAAGCCACATGCAGGACAAGTACATATGTCTAGCGATTACCTGCTGTGTTTTCTCCATCAGACAAGGCTACCGGCTGGGGTCCATGTATGGGTGTGCTGCCCCTCCCACAAGCCTGTGCCATCCTAGGTGCGGCTTTTACAGAAATGGCTGAATCTGGAGTGTAATGCTGCAAGCAAGAGTGCACGACTGCTCAGTCACCAACCAGCGAGGCTCCGGAAAGTCCTGGTTGGATTAAGCGTGCCCCACACTGGGTACATAAAATATAAGGGACAGAAAGAGGGCTTGTGTGCTTGCTGGTTGTCACCTGCCCACTGCTTGCTGCCTTCTGCTCAGCCGTGCACTTTGTCCTCGGTGGTGCCCCGCAGCCAGGCCACCCGACCTACAGGCTGTGTGTCAGATAAACCTTTCCTCCATTAACCTGCAGGCATTGGGCACTTTGTCTCAGCAACAAGAAAAGTAACTAAGACGCCACCCACCCCTTCTGGAGTAGGAAGGAGTTCATTAAGGTAGAGAGCAATGAGGGCTTTCACACTCGACACACTGCATTAGCTATTTAGCAGCTGTGGGTTCATGGAAAGAAACTTGAACCCCTGCAGTTTTATTTCCTTATCTGAAAATGAGCTCTGACAATCCCCACTCCTAGTCTTGCTGTCAATTTTAATGGGCTAATACTCCACAGGCACTTGGAGAATCATTCCTACTGTAGCAGCCGACCTCTTCAGCCCCTCCAAATCCCAAGGCCTCTGTGTCCAGCTCCTGATGGGGTCCTTTCTTAACCTCTTACACATTTTCCTTATCTGTCCTCTACATCCCAATATCCTTGACCACTTCAAAGAGTAGCTGTTAAACTACACAACAAAAGCCTTTTACCATACTAAAAGGCTCATTCCTAAATATCTTTTCTTTTGTAAGTCCTTCTTATCTAATTCATCATCTCCTCTTAAATATGGAGCAAGGGATTACTGACTCTCTTTTAAGTTGAATAAATAGTGTTATTCTGAAACTCTCTTCTCAGACAGTTCTAAGCCGGTATTACTTGTACTACTGAAACTGTATGAGGCAAACGTTCAAAGGCAGCTGTCCTGTAGCCACAGAATTTTGCATTTTCAGCCAAGCATAGATCCCTTCTGGACAACAGCAACTGAGTGCATCCAGAAATTAATCTTGAATGAAGAAGGTATCAACTGAGCAGTTCACACAAAAATATTGTTCTTTAAGAGACACAGCAGAAACAGAGAGGGAGTCCTCCTGCTCCATGAGAAACAAGGCCCTCCTGAAAGGAACACTGAGACAGGCTCCAGGGAAGACTGCAGGCATCAGAATCAAGAAACTGTTTCGATTTTGTGTTGTATCTTCGAAAAATAGTTTGTATCTGCAAAAATTACATTTTTCTCTATAGTACATTGATGTGTAAGAGCTTTGTACTGAATCTCCTAATGCAAATACCTTCCTCCCTTCCTCCTTCCTCCCCTTTCTTCTGTACCCTTTCTCCCTCTTCCAGTTTCTTTTCTCTATTTTATTCTGTTTTCTTCTGTCTTCTAGATGTTAAGGCTCTGACTCTTGAAATGGTTTCACATTTCAGCCTTTTCTGGGATAACATACCCCACCAAGAAGAATTTCAGCTAATCTATTTAATCAGTTGCAGCAAAACTTATTCTTTTAAGAGGTGGTCAAACAAGAACAAATTGTTTTGAGAAATGAAAAGTAGGCTCTTAATTTTAAACTGAGTTTTGCTATGTTTGCATTAAAGGAAATATGCTTTAAAGGAAAAATTTAATGCTTCATCCAAGACAAAATCCAGGAAAATTTGAAAACTGTTATTTTAGTTGAAGCCCAAGATAGGGCTGACATTAAATAGGGAACAGCACGCGGTGGGCCACTCAGGTACAGCAAGGCGCCCAGCTGTTGCTCTCCACGTGCGGTTGGGTGGCATAAGCCCAGGCAGGCCAAGAGGAGACTGAGTGAAGGAAGAAGGGGTCCACATAGCCACCATGGTCACAGTGGGCCCCAAGATCAAGAGCGATAAGGGATGGGGGAGAGGCAGCACTGCGGCAGCCACTCGGCCTGAGTCACTGCTGCTGCCACGCCCCTTCCACCTCAGGACAGCTACGTGGTGCCACCTCAGCTGTACCAGGGGGCCCAGGCTGGCAGAGAGGCAAGCTGAGTGAGTGAGTCCAAGCCCCAGAGCCTAAAACGACAGAGGTAGCCTAAGGCCCGGAGCTTCTGCTTAATGGGTTATATAAAGAAAAAAAAATTCTTTTCTCCTATGGGCAATAAAATAGGCTCGTGCGGAATGGAGCTCCAAGCCTGGCAAACTTGGGTAGGTTACCTTCATTTGGAGAAGAAATTTGACCATAGAAAATGTAGCAATCTGCATAGACACTATGAAATATATGGTTTATATTTCTTCTAAGCTCCTTATAAAAATACTGAAGGGGAGATCCTCTATCCTGCTGGGAAAGCACCAAACATCAGCAACATGGCAGCAGAAACAAGGAAAGGAAACACAATCCAAAGTCAGGAATAAAAGAATTTTCTGATTCCGGTTGTTTTTTCTTAAACTTTTCTTACAAATAAGTTATAAAGCAATATAACTCTTTCTCCTAAGCTAAACAAAGGAGGATATCAATATATTATGGTAAAGTATGAAGCTTGTGAACAGTGTCCTCTTACTGCAAAGAGGGGTGTCTCAGTTACTTCTCTCCCACTGCAGGGACAAAATACCTGACACCCCAATTAAGAAAGGAAGGGTTTATTTAGCTCACAGTTTGTGAAGGTTTTGGTCCACACTCAGCTGGCTCCAAGGCAGAGTGGCCCATGGCAGAGGGCAGCAGCTCATGGTGGTGGAAAACAGCAAACATAACAAGAGCAAAAGGAAGAAGCAGCAGTGGCAGCGGCAACAGTGGTGGCAGCAGCGGTGGCAGCAGCAGCAGCAGTGGCAGCAGCAGCAGCAGTGGCAGCAGCAGCAGCGGTGGCAGCAGCCTCTCTCCCTCCCTTCTATTGCACCCAGGCTGTCTGCTCCAGGGTAGGTGCAGCACTCACACCCATCACTCCAACACTGGTTCATGGATTAATCACACTCTAGAAGCCCACGCTATGACTGCATGAGGCTTTGGGGGTCACCCAAGCACAAACCATAACAAGGGGGGATAGGCAGTATTGTGGCTGAGCTGTGTCCCCCCAAATGTTTCACTGCAGTCCTAACCCCCAGTAACTAAAATATGACCCTATTTGGAGATAGGGCCTTCCAAGAGGTGAGTAAGAGGCTGCATAACTGGGCCTTGATCAAATACGATCGATGCTACTATGTCAGAAGGTGAGTAGGACACAGGTACACACAGAAGGGAAGTGCTGTGAGGATGCTTCATCACCAAGCTGAAAGGAGGCTCAGAAGAATCTTCAGGGAACCCTGATAAAACCTGGGCCTTAGATTTCTGGCATGCAAAGTTTTAATGGTGGGCACTAGATGTGTGCTGTGTAAGCTTCCTTCCACTTCTGTCTGTGGCATTTTGCTCTGGCAGCCCTAGAAGACAGGGGCAGGCAGATGTTCCTGAGACCTGAGTGGCCTGAGGGGTGACTACATAAAGGGACCCAGAAGGAAGGAAGCCAGCTGAGTTTGGAGAGAGGGGAAGGGGGGGAAGGAAGAAGAAGAGGAAGAGAAGGAGGACAAGGAGGAGGAGGAGAAACAGAGAGAGAGAGGGACAGAGAGAGAATTGGGAGAGAAAATGCACGCATTAGTCACCTTCCATCACTGAGATAAAACACCAGATATGTGAATATATTAAAGTAGGAGTGGGTCAGCTGGTATGCTGGTACATGCCTGTGGTCACAGCACTTGGAAGGCTGAGGCAGCAGCACCTCCATCAGTATGAGGCCAGCCTGGGCTACATAGTGAGTCAGGGACAACCTGAACTCCAAAACAAGAGTGGGGGTTAAAGTTCACAGGAGGAGAACTTTATTTTTGACTCATGGTTTTAGAAGGTTTATTCCACAGCAAAAGCAGAACTAGCATATGGAAGGGGCTGGCAGTAGAAAGCAGCTGGACCTATGGCCAAAGGAAGCACAGAGGGAGGCAAAGAACTGGGCACAAGGGTTTACCTTTCTAGGCACACCTGGAATAACTCATCTCCCCCTCATACCTGACCTGCCAACATGTATAGTGAGCTCTGGACTCACGAGTTAGTCCTCTGATGAGCAGAGCACCCCATAGCCTGGCTGCCCTGCACAAGTTCCACTCATGAGCCCAGGACACACCTCAAATCTAAGTCATGACAGATATATTTAGGGTTTTTCCACACTGTTCTTGACTTCAAGAATGAATGAAGCTATTGATGTGTTAGCTTGGCCAGACTATAGCTCCCAGGTACTGGCACACTCAGGAGCCGCCAGGAGGGTGTTCGCAGATGTGATGAATGGCCATCAGCAGCTGACTTTAGGTGAGGGAGATCATTCTACCTCCTCCAGGTGAGCTGGTTGTATCAGTGGAGCAGCTTTAAGACCTGAGTTGAGGTTCACCAAGGAAGAAAAAATTGCACCTGGGAAGGGCAACCTGCCCTTCTTGGCTTGCTGATCTATGGATTTTAGACTTATCCAATCAACTCTTAAACCATGTAAGCCAATTTCTTGCTAGAAATCCCTTAGTGTGCTCTCCTGGCACTGAAGCTACTTCTCTGATAGAACCTTGATTAACACAGCAATTTTCCAAGTGAAGACAGAAGCGAGCTGAGAAGACCCTGGAGGAGATAATCATCTAGAGACATCTGACAAAGCCAAAGCCATGAAGCAGACCACAGAAAGGGCCAGAGAATGGGAGGGGAAGCTCAGGAGAAAGTGTATCAGACAAGGTGAGGGATATAAGTTTGATCAAAGTATAGTAAACTCTCTACAAGACTCAGGTGACAGCCAGCTTCAAATGAGCCTCTCAAACATGAGCACCATGGCTTTGGTCAGCCTGGGGGCAGAGAAATGGGAAAGGGGAATCTAGGGGAGCGACTTTCCTGCAAGGAGCTGATCTAATCAAGATGAGAGGACACTAGTGAAGGGAACTAAGAAAAATGAAATTCTGTGATATTAGATGAAGGATTAAGATGACATACATGAGTAGGATGTTCTAAGAAAGGCATAAGAAGCCACAGCGAAGGAAGAGAGATTACAGAGGGAGTGGAAAGGGGATATGTACTGTTGCAAAGCCCCAGGAAATGATGAGCAGCAAGACAGGAACAGGGATACAGGAGACTTTTCTGTAAATATAGAGAGGGTTGGGAGGAGGCCACTACCAGGATTCATAGATGAGGGGACATTCTAAGGAGATGGAACCTGAGTCTCAGTTTACTGCCATGGAAAATTACCTAGCAATTGGCAGGGGAATATGGCCAGGTAGAGGGCTTGGGAACGATTGCAGATTTGAACTCAGTTTTTATGAGAAGTGGGAGAAGGAATGGGCTCCTGCTAGAAAACAAGTTTCTGAGATACAAAAACTTCTAGGCAGAATTAGGGTCAGAGAGACGTAAAGGTAGTGGCTTTGCCTTGACAAAAATAAATTCACCCAACAGCATTCAGTTCGTAGGGTGTAAAAACGAGGAATAGCAATCGCTGGCTTGATGATGATTACAGCTTTGATGGAGGCAGTGGTAGAGGCACAGGACGGATCATTGGGTGCATTTTCAAGATGGAGGCTGGAGTGACAACTCAAGGAATCTAGGCAGGGTCAGAGAAAAAGAAACCCTCAGAGAAAATGAGGACCTACCTAGAGGAGAAAGAACCTCCATGTTGTCAGAAGCAGTCTAATGGGAAATGAGTATGGGGGTGAATAAAAGGTCAGGCTCTCGGTCAGGCTGCTGAGATCATTGAGGCCTTCAGTCAGCAACAAGTGAATTTGGCCTTTGCTTAATCTTGCTCTGCCTCTGTCTGATTGCTTATTAGTTAGGATTTTTTCAAAGTTTGTGGGTTGTCTTTGCACTCTGGATTGTGGTGTTGAGTTCAAGCACCTAAGTTAGTTGAATGTCAATGGAGTGCCCTCTTTTGACAGGTGTAGACAAAGGAAGGGGTGTAGAAAGAAAAAATCATGATGTGTGTGTATAGACAGTACAGTTGGAATAGATAACGCTGTGATTCTACATAATTCTATGAGAAGCAAGATCTGCACTAATGGTGGTTGGACAGGATATTATGTCGGCTTCTAGTACTACGGTCATCCACTAGGAAAATAATTATTGAATTTTTGATATAATTCAGGTATGAAAAAATAAGATAAGTAAGCAGCTACACTCTTAATTCACTGATAAGAGATATCTGCTAAAATAATATCTGTAAATATAATATCATGTATGCACCTTATACAATATCCAAACATTAGGAAAACAGTTTGCAATGTATTAATTTATCGAATCTGTATGGTTAAGGTGTCATGAAACTGTCTGATTGACATTTGTACTTCAATAAAATAAAAAAAATTTAAAAAAAAATCTTGCTCTGCCTTAGTTTCCTCATCTGCTAAATGGTGACAATACCCATGTATGTTAATATTAAATAAAATAATTTACGTGAAGTAGGTAGCTGTTCCTGCCTGGCACGTATTGAGGACTCGTTAAATTTTGATCATGTCCTTTTGTCAAGGACACAGGTATGGTGGGGGTCAGTGTTCAACGAAGGTGACCTGAAAAGAAGAAAGTCAAAAGATCTTGTGATTAGAATACTTAGCATCCTACCTGCGGGTATTCCCAAGGACCACAGACCCCAGAGACTAACAATGGGGAACATGGAACACATAAATTTTAAGGTCTTTACAGTGAAAAGGGAAAGTGCCCCAACAGTACAGGACTGTGACAGTTAGTACATTAAATGGTAGGAACACTTGAAACCTCAGGTGTTTTGAGGAGATAACAGGTTGCATTCCAGATATCCAAGGTGGGAACAACTATTTGTAAGACATGCTTAAAATAGTCAGCACTTTTTCCACAGCTCTAATTTTCTTCCCAGAAGGAAATTGGTCAGCCTAGACCTGTACTGCCTACCATCTGAACATTTAATTTCCATCTGTAGAATAACATTCCCTAAGATTGAGCTATACCAGGATCCTTTTCCATGTACAATATTTTAAAACAGTACCATTCTCATAAGTTCCTTGGCCCTCAGCTTCTGATAGAGCAGCTGCAAGCAGATTCCACACTTGCCTCCACTGTGTACCCATGAGCACCCCATAAACCTTCTCCTGTTGCCCTCTCTTGGCACTTCAGTCTGTTCCTCTTCTGAAACAAATAAACCCAAGCCCATCAATTTTTCTTGAAAAGTTTTATTTTTTCAGTTCTTTAACTATCAGCTGATTGGGCAAATTTTAAAGACTCCTCTCTTCTCTTAGCTGCAGATATAAGAGAACTACCAATGTAGTGGGTCGGCCTTCCAGAATGGTAGGTTAACTCTTCATTTTAAACTTATTAAACTTAACTTCAAAGTAGTTGAGCAGAGAGTGAAAGGATAGACCATATTGTTATGTAAACTATCTAACTTTTGAGGTACTTTTACTTGGGGGTTATCCCCATATAACAAATTGTAGTGCAGGATATCTTTATGGAATGTGTCCATTAAAAGTCCCGGTTAGTCTACAAGAATTCCTTCTCCACTGTAACATGCATGTGATTCTAGAATTCTTCATGTTTTTATAAAAACCCCAGTCTGCAGTTCACTGAACAAGTTTAGAGCCACTTGGAAGCTCTTTTCACACTCAAAGCCACCTGTGCCCAGGAATGGCAATGAGCCGTGCATGTTTCACTCAAATGTATCACGGAACACAAGTAAGTGCAGAGCCAAGTTCTTGAGTGTTCTTTTTTAAATAACAATATTTTATTACAAAATGATCTCTAGATCAAAACCTCTTTAAAATTTAAATTATATTTGTCTTTTCTTTTTGTCTAATATTCTTTCCAATGGAGACCAGCCTTGCGATTACTAATAACTTGGACAAATTTCTTTTTACGTATCCTTCCTTTTATAGTTTTAATTAAAGCTGATAGAATTCCTGTAATGTGTTAGAAGCAATTATGGAAACCAAGGCTACTGGGGTCCTACACTAACTCTGGGTGAATGAGATTCACAGTGTGTATTTGAAAGCTGAAGAGGATGGTTTTCAATTTTAGGGAATAAATGAAAAGAAAAGACCTGATATTCCAATGCCACGAAGAAAAGTGTTCTGGCATTTTCTGTTGGTGACCCTCCATGGGAGAGACTCATGCTATTATAAGCATTGTTTTTAAAGTGCATAATAATTGAACACTTTTTTCAAAACAAAAGTCAAGATAAAAAAGAAGAAATCCGTTCTCTATCCTTTTATTGTCTGTAATCAGACACTAAAGCCTTTTCTTGACTTTCGGGATTTCTGCACAGAATGTAAACTTCTCAGTCACTCTCAAAAGTATATTTCCCAAGCATTAAGTCTCCCAGAAAATGAAACATATTTCCATATTTCCAAACGTGTAGTTTGGTTTCTTTTTGCGGTATTTTAAAATTAAGAATCTATCCTTTACCAGAAGGCTAGCATATATGTCGATACTTGGAACTTTAATATTAGAAATCAACTTCAAATTTCACTAAAGAACAATAAACACTTCCTCGTGATAGGGAAAAGTAACAACATAATTTTTGAAAATCTCTGCAGTCCTCAATATAGAAGATAACTGGATGGTTCATTTGCAAAAGTCTTATACTCTAAGATACTTAAATCAGGCTGCAGGTTTATGCAGAAAAGCCACCTATTTGGGTATGAGCAGCATTAAAAAGCATATGGCTTTTATTTCATAAAGCCTAACGTTAGTCTGGTAAGTCACAGGGACATCCGAATTATCTTCAGCGCCTTTGGTGGGCCTTAGGAAATGTCTACAAAAGGAAAATCAAAGGGCTTCAAACTGAAGCACAAAAGGGGGGCACGCAAATGGACTCGCTTCTCTAGCAGAGGACGCTTTCGCGCTACCTCCCATTCAGACTTTTCTGCAGGGGCTTGGGGTCCTGGAGAGGCGGCAGGTCGGTGGCAATGAAGTGCTGCGGTCGCCCAGGTTCAGCCGTGCGAACCCGCACCATACAGAAACTCTCCGGGAAGTCCGCCAGCTCCCTAAGCGGAGCCCAGAAGCCCTGGCTCCAGCACCCGGTCTCCCGCTCACCTGACGATCACGAACATGACCAGCGCGTTGCCCACCAGGCCCACGACGAACACAGCGGAGTAGACGGCCGTGATGATCACGGGGATGGCAGGGGACAGGGGCGCGGGCTCGGGCCGCTCGTCCCCGGGGCCCGCGCTGCCGTTGCCGGGCAGGCCGGCACTGCCGTTGCCGCCGGGGAGCGGGCAGGCGCGCGGGGCGCAGTGGGACCCGGGCTCCCCGCGGAGGATCCGCACCGGGGCGTCCATGGCGCTGCGCCTGCGGGGAGAGCAGCGCTGGACCCCCGCGCTCCGCCCGCCGCCCGCCCCCCTGCGCCCCGCGCCCGGCCCGGGACCCGCCCGCTCACCCGCCAGGGGTCCCCCCCTGCGCCCCGCGCCCCGGCCCAGCGCCCGCGCACCCGCCGCCTCGCGCCTCCGCTCTCGGCCAGACCGGGACGGCACGGCCCGGGCTCCCGCTCTGCCGGGTGCCGTGGGCTTCACCGCCGCGGAGGTGCGCGGCTCCCACCGCGGGCTGCAGCGGGGCGGGACCGCAGGCAGGGGAGGGGGCGGGAGTCGCCGGCGCCCGCCCACCGCCGAGCCGCCCCGCCCCGCCGCCAGGTCCCCTCCCGCCCACCGGCCGAGACGCCCGGTCCGCCCCAGCCGCGCCGGCCTTGCCTCTGTGCCCCCAGCCTCCCTAGAAATCCAAGGCAGAGCTCCGGTGGGTTTTACCTGGAGCAACGGGCAAGACCTGCCTGCTTCAAGCCAGGTCGCACCTAGTATTCCTAGTGTGTCTGGAATTACGCTCAGCTCGCAGGACCTACCTCTTTCACGGCAAAGAGAAACGCCGCTATAATTTTGAGGAATTTATTTATTTATTTATTTATTTATTTATTTATTTATTTATCTAACCCTAAACAACATAGAAGAATAATCCAGCTAGAATAAGACCACAACGCACAAATTAGTGCTGCAAGATGCATGTGTGCAATAGTCTGTGCCTCCAGCTACTTTCAACCCCATTGCAAACTGCACCTTATGTGGATGACCTGCAAAGCGCTGTGTTACCTGCGCGGACTAAACTAGCTCACTCTCTTGGCCCCAGCCCCAGAGCTGACCCAGCAAGGTGACAGTGCCTTGTGTTGATGCTGGCAGCTATCACAGCCTGCTTAAGTTTCCCTCACCACAGCACCTCCTCTGCCACGTCACTGAATCTGAACTCTGCAGAGAAACTCAGGTACCGCTGATTCTTTGCGTAACTGTCAGTCCAAGCGTTGCTGTTAGATTCTGCTGGGTGAAGGCACCTCTCGGCGGAAAAGGACCCGAAGGACAATGGCGTGAAGGTGAAGACCCAGAGCGTTGACCTGAAGAAGAGTAGGGAAGTCCCCGGGTCCCGCTGCTTACCGGAGCCTGGAATGGGTTACTCACTGGAATGTTCCCTGTGGATTCTCTGCCTCAGACAGACAGACACGGGGCCCTGCTGCTTCTCGTAGCTCACACTTACTGCATGTGTTTGGGTATATCCTTTTGTTTCTTTTTTCCTTTGTTTATTTTTGTTGTTGTTGTTGTTTGTTTGTTTGTTTTTTGGCAGAACCATGGATTGAACTCAGGCCCTCAATCACTTATTCCACTGAGCCATCTTCCCGGCCCCTTAACGAGCTAGCCCTTCCATCACTCAGCACTGGAGAAAGGGGCTCCTACTCCTTTCCAGACACCCAGAGATTGGTTCACCAAAGCTTTTCCATATCCTAGAAAGGCATAATTCTTTTCAGCGGTGTGATCCGAAAAGCAGATAAAAACAGTCCCTTCAGCCACCGTCTTTTCCACCGTGTCTTTTAAGAATGATTATCACCACACTGCATCTTATGTCTTTTAAGTCTAACCCGGAGCTCTCATTGAAAATTGGTGTCTCCTTTTGCAAACCCCAACCCTGTTGGGGCCTCCATCTATCTACATGTGCTGTCTGCATACAGTAGAAAGAATGTCCCATTTGTCTATGAGCTTGCTTCCTGTCCCCCCCCCACATCCAAACAAACTCGCAATGATGCTTCACCTGAAATTAACTAAAAGTGATCAATATTGGAGTTTAAAAGAAAGTCAAAACACTGTGAAGTCTACACTTGTTCTCCATCCTTTTAGCTATTTACAAGTACTATTGCTACTATGTATCCATGATTTCATGCATTAAAAACACATCTGCCTTTGTGTTACATGTTTTTGTTAAAGACCAAGTCTTGCTGTGTAGTTTAGGCTGGTCTCGACTTGACTATATAGTCCAGGTTGCACTCAAACTTGAAGTTGTCCTTTCGCCTCCACCTCCCAAGTGCTGGGATTGTAGGTGTGCACCACCATGCCTGGCCCCATGCTGCACACCTTTGGGCATGTGTCTGCACTCTGTAGACACACTCCAAACATGCCACCACCAAATCGGCTGTTCATAGGCCTTTCTTCAGCATGCAGGAAGGAGGCTCTCACATATTCCATGCTGTGCCAAAGATGCTTGATATTCAGACAGAGAGATTAAACCCAACTGTGCATGCTGTAGGGTAATAATAAGTTTTTCTCCTGCAGGGTTAACAACCTAAGTTTGCAGGCCAAAAATTAGAGAAAAAGAAGGGCTGCAAGGTCAGCCAACATTTTGGCCCTAGCCTTTCAAGGTCAGTGAAGACTCAGGACATAGGAGAACCTGTACTGTAACATCATATAACTCAGTTGTGCCCCAAGTTTTCTGATCAAGGAGATTATGGGGCCACAGAGGAAAGTGATTGATAATGTAGAGTTATATGGAGAAAAGACAGTCATATGGAGAGAAAACATTCTCTCAGGCTTTCACAGAGAGCAAATTGGTCAAGCAATGGCCATGAGTCATCCACATGGCTGACACTGAAAAAGGATATACAAACTGCTGTACAGGGTTTCTGGATAAATCCTGAGGGGATTTGACTAACCTTGTCAAATACTAAAGTTACATTTCTTGTTATATAGGTCTTGCTTTATCTTGGTCTTAACAATCCAGCAGAAAAGTATAAAAAGGAGGTATAGAAAGTAAAGCCATATTAATATGTTGAGCTATGAAAGGCTCAAGTCAATAACTTCTGACATTGCCATCCTATGCATAACCTACTACTATTATGAACTACTGGACTATATTGGAATATTTTACTGAATTCATGCACCTACAATATTTAGATGACAATGGAATATCCTTCTCTGACAAAACTAAACACAAAAGGGGGCAGAAATGAAGGACCATTTTGTATCTGTATATACAGAATAGTTAGGATAGATATACAGCTACATTCTCTTAATTCAGTGAATAGTAAGATTTGTTCTAATAGTGTTTGTGGACAAGATATCATGTCTGCATCTTGTACTATGAATAACCACGAAGAAGGTAACAATATGCAATGCATTAATTATTGAAACTGTCCTATTAATTGACTTTGAAACTGTCTCATCGCTATCTGTTTCTCAATAAAATTAATAAAAAAAAAGAAAAAGGAGGCTCTCACAGCTAGTAATGCTGGATCTAGGTTCAAGCAGAAGTGCCACCAGCTCCTGCCATAGCCTATTAAACCAAACTGTTTCATGTAAGGAAGCTGTCCTCTGCCCCTCACAGGAATAAAATTGAGAAGGAAGAGAGAATTGTTTAGCCAGGGCAAAAAGGAAGAACGGAAAATACAATATTATTATGGGAGGCAGGGCTGGCATGTGGGGGGAACCATGGCCCCTGCCCTGCACTTGCCTGAACCTGTCTGAGGCAGATGCTTTAGGCCACTGAGCTATTTTGCAGGCCTTGAAAAGGTATTATTTTCAAAAGATTTAGGTGAAATTTGAAAGATATAAAAAAATTGTAAAGAAAACTCCAAGTTAATACAATTCCACCTCTTGATTGCCTTTCTCCACAAATACAGAGTCCCTCATTGTGCTCCGGGAACTGGTTCCAGAATCCCCACAGATATCAAAATCCACAGGTGCTCAAGGGCTTCATACAGCGTGCTGTCGTGTTTGCATATGACCTATGCAGGCTTTGTTGCAGGCTTTAAATCGGCTGCCTTATGGTTCTGAATACAATACTGCCGTTATGTGAAGAGCTGCGAACTGTATTGCAATTTTGTGACAACAATGTGTTGCAAGCTGCCACTGGTTGAAATTTCCGATGCATAAGTTGTACAGTGCAGACCGGAGATTGTGGTGAGCTGCAGAAGTTTCTCCAGGACAAAGTTCTGTGACTGAGGCAGGAGCCACAGCTTAGCCCAGGACATCTAAACTATAAGGCTATGCTCAACCCAGCGAAGGTAATAAATCTCTTCTAGTTGAGTCTGCCTCTTCAAGGTAAAATAAGTAGAATGATTGTTATTCTAATTATTCTTGTTTCATTTGTGTGCTCCTGATTTTCCTCATTTTCACCATTTTCATGGCCAACATGAAGTGAAGTTAAAATGGGAAGCCCTCCGGGACAATTTCAGGCAGCTGTGGCTGCCACGGGAACCCTTTTAGGTCCCTGTGCATCCAGGCTCACAGGAGTATAAGATTTTATCATAATACTGGATGAAAGCTCATAAAATTGAAAGAGAAATAAACATCAAAGGTGCTGTACTCTATCACACACTAATATAAAGCTCCTCTGTTTAAACTTCCTCTTACTTCAGTTACTTACCACCCTCCTCAATACAAAAACAATGCTTCACACTGCAAGGGAGCCAGCTTTTCTCATCCAAATGTTTCATATTTTTATTGATTAATGCAATCAAGCGTCTTGGGTAGAGTGAAGTTATGGCATTTCTGTCGGACTGGGATTAACTTTCCTTCTTGGGGCTCCAATGACGGCAACAGTCAGCAGTGAGAGTGAAACCAAAGGGGGTGGTGTTGTTGCTTAAGATGCAGGTGCGGCCAGCACAGCACAGCCCAGAGCCCGGCTGCCCTAGCTCATGGCTACGAGTTGCTGAGTGTCACAAGCAGCAGAGGCAGGCTGTGAGGTGCAGCAGTGAGCGAGATGTAGACAGGTTCTCCCCAGGGGATATATGGTCTGCCTTGAAAGATGAATAACCACTAAGACAACAATATGCAATGTATTAATTATTGAAACTGTCCTACGAATCGGTTTTGAAACTATCTCATTGCTATTTGTTTCTCAACAGAATTATTTTTTTTAAAAAGATGGGACTTAGGTTGACATATGCTTATGAGTAATTGCTAGCAATTAATAAGTCAATTCTGATGATTAATACACAATGAGAGTGTTAGATAGGAAATAATAAAGGGTCACTGATAAGCCCATGCAGTTGGTTTGTACAAAACTTAAAAACAACCTCTCTCTCATTTAAGCAATTCCCTTTACACTTTAATAAGTTGTCATAGCACATGGTTAAGCCAGCCTTGCCTTGCAGGCCTTTCTGTGGGACACTGCACACTTCGTTTCTGTGCGACATGCACATGTGTGTACTGGTCAAAGATGATCGGAAGCCCAGGACTCACTCCCAGAACAGACCCTCAGGAGTGCCCTTCCTGGACAGTGAGGCACATCAAAGCCAATGTCCCAGTGCTGCAGAGTCACATCCCAGTGAAGAAGAAGACAGGGACTGATCCAGGAAGGAAGAAGTGGGGCATATTTGTGGTGGTAAAAGGGACCCAAGGGTCCTGGTGGTTTAGACCCTGTAGCATAAGATACAGCCACACTGAGTATTCTGAACTTTGGACTAAGAGACATAGACATGCAAGGCTTTCTGACACATCAATAACGCCAGCACTCTAGGAGGCTGAGGCAGGAGGAATGCAAGGTGACCCCAGCCTGGCAGTTTCGTGATTCAGAAGGACCTCATTTCATGGTAAAACTAAAGCAGAAGGGGAGGGGAGGTAGCTCAGGGAGCAGGCCCTGGGTTCAGGCCTTAGTACAAATAAATAAATAAATATAAGAGAACTGCTTGCCAGACAGCAGGATGGTGCTCAGATATGGATTTTTGAAAACTCCTTTGTCTTTGATTCTAGGGGCGGTGCAGGCGAGAACAGGAGTGTGAGGAGAAGCACAGTGAGTCAGCGCCCTGGTTGCATCACTGAAAGGCATCTCTGTTCACTGTGTGTTGCATAAATGAGGGTAAAATCAGGACTCACCATAGTCATGGACTCAATTCTGAAACTTTTTGTGCTGAAATTCTCAGGTGAGCTGGGTCCAGCTACTTGAGAGCTCGTTCCCACTTTCACGGCAGGCATGAGGGCAGAGCGCAGTGGAAGGTAAAGAAAGGCTTATCAGAGTGTGGGCAGCATTAACCCAAAGGAAGCCAGGGATACTGCTGCTGCTGGAGGAAAGGCTGCCCCAAATAGGACCTGCAATATGAGCAGGAGGTGGCAGAGTGAAAAGGCAGGGAGGCACGTGCGAGGGAGAGCATGGCCTGCAGTGTGCACTGGCTGTGTCTGCACTGACGGTGGGAGGTGACAGGGCAGAGGCTGCCAGGACCCAGAAGTGCGGTGCTGAAGGACGAAGGTGCAGACCTTGCACAGGGCAGGGATGAAGGGATGGGTGGGAGGTGGCAGATTTGGACAGAGCAGCCATAAAGCTCTCCTGCTTGTCTAGGTGAGAGATGGCTCAGCAGTGAACAGAGCAGCAGCAGAGAAAACGATGGTTTTGCCAAACATTTAGGAAATTAAATTGGCAAGACTTGAAGTTTGAATGAATCTGAAAGTCAGAAAAGGAGAAAAGCCTAGAGCTACTTTTGCAATCTGCTTGGGTGACCAAGTAGATGGGTGAGCCATTAACTGAAATAGAAAATCCAGAGGAATTACAGCAAGCTTTGAGTGGAAAACAATAAGAGCTCTGGTTTGGAAAGGCTGCACTTGAGGCACCAGGGAGGTGCTCATTTGTCTGCATGATGCAGGGGTCCCTCATGCTGCTGGGCACTCATGTCAGACAGATGAAAGGGCCCTAGAGATGGGGGAGGGAGCATGTCAGGAGCATGAGGTTGATGAAGAACACTCGGGAGAAACCACAGCCTTTAACATAGAGCTAGGAAGAAGAGTGATAAAGAACACATGCAAATGAAGAGGGAAGAGAAGCGGAGCCAGAGAAATAAAAGAAGAGAGAAGCTCAAGAAGGGCAGGATGATCGTGAGTGTCCATATGACAGAAAATAAAAAGACATTTGATAAAGCAGAAATTCCTGGGGCTCCAGAACCATCCACCATTGAAGGGAGCTTTTATGTTTGGACATTACAATAGAAATGAACATGCAATTACATATAATGAAAAGCTGAGGACTCACATGACCTTCAAGTTCTCTGTTGAAGGAACTCTCACCATGGGGTAAAGGCTGTACCAGGTGTCCAGGGTAAGAGACACTGTCCTGATGCCCTCCATGTGTGTTCTGACACAGGGTATAAAAGCACACACTCTAGAGGTGGGGGACACCTGTCCTGCTAGACAAGATCTCAGGTCTCAGCATCAGTGACATTTGGCCATCCAGGCCCTAGGTATATGAGGATACCAACTGCCCGCTGTGCCAGGGTTACAGGCACTGTACATTGTGTGTCTGCTTCTATCTCCCACTCCATCTCTTCACTCTGCTCTGTCACAGGAAGGTTCTAATTAGCCCCAAGAACTGTGTGGTACCTGGAAAGACCAGTGAGCAGGTGGACAGTGAAATCGTGGTTTTCTCCCAGTGCCTTCTGGTCAAGCATCTGTGGTCATCCTGTCTATCCTTCTCCCAAACACCTGCAAGCAGAGCTCTTCATACAGCTTCCCTCTGTTTCCAAGGATTCTTTCTTCTTTGCTTCAGGAAAGGGTGATAGAATTTCTCTGCTGGGTATTGAATTCATCCTTTACCGGCTTCCCCGGCTCTTTCTGTACTTACACATACCTTCCTGTACCATTTCCAGCTATCTTTAATAGCCAAGTTTGAAGCAGTCATCTGCCCTGCCTGATGACCAGTGCTCCCTGTACACAAGGTGTCTGTGTTCCTCACCCTCACCCTGCTGCCAGGAGAGAGGAGAGCAGCCCTGAAATGCACCCAGTGGCCTGGGCATCATTAACCACCATTTGTGGAGTGGGAGATAGATCTTCAAAAGAGTAAAATTTTGTGTTTAATCATCTGTCTCCCAGATACCCTGATTGAACTTGAAAATATGTTCTCATGCCCTACCTTAAGTTTTTTTTCAAGGAAAGGGCTTGCCTTTGATTTATCTTGGTAAGGATGAAAGAATTCATTAGTGCCACAAAATAATACCAATATGGAGGGCTCCAAGCAGAGGCTCACTACCACCGATCAAAATCCATTATGTGATGCTAAAACCTGGTGAGCGGTATATACCATAGGGCACCACCATACTGACACCAGCTGAAGAGCCCCCTCATTTGTCACGACAGAGAGGCCAGACTCCCATCTGACAGTCCACTGGTCACCTCTGCCAGGCCAGGGGCTCACATATGTCAGAACCACTGTGTCACAACTGATTAGACTGCACTGATACAGACACTGCAGAAGTTGGAGGTTTTATAAGGCTCCCTGAAATACCATATCTCAGACCACTTTATTCAACTCTATCCTTTTACAGAGACATTTTAGACTCCCCAGGGATTATGTTACTTTTTATTTGTTCCTCTTTTCCATCTTTGTCATGCTCAGTAGGATCATTTATTTCTACGTCAATATCTTAACATTAATTGTTCTTATGCCTGTTTCTGAGAAATGTTCTGCTTTCCAGCGTGCATATGCACCTCACTAGAAGAGGCTCATAGGAAGTAGGGGGCACTCTTGGGACCCTTCTCACTAACACTGTCTGAATATATCCTCATCTCTGATGTAAACCACCCCAGTACATGGTATGCTTCTCCACTGCCATCATGATCCACTCAACCTTTGGCTTGATGTGTAGTAGCTGCAGGTGCTTCTGTTCCTAAGCTCCTGAGAACTGAATGAGGAAGGCCATTTTACATTATTTTGCATTAGCAGTACATATTTGCAGTATTTAGCAAGCACACTCATTGTGGGGTTTGATACATGTACAGATTCCACCTTGGTGTTCTTTACCTCCCTCCCTCCCTCAATCCTCCCTCTTTTTCTCACCTGTCCCCAAACCCCTTCCCATCTCCACCAAGTCTGTCCTTTTGTTACCTATTATCTCTGTTTTATTTTGTTCTTTAGTTTATTTGTACTTTGCATTTCTCCTCTAGAGAAGTCATGTGATATTTAACTTTCTGATTTACTTCACTTGGGAGTTATGGATGCAATGTACATCCATCTTCCTACAGATGATTGAGAATATTCTCTAAGTGAAAGCATTGTTTGCAGCTCATGACAGTGATTTAGGGTTCCTCTTTCTGTATAAAGACATGAGCCAAGGAGAGAATGGGAAAGTCAGGAGCTTTTTGTCTTTAGGAATTGCCATAATTATTGATGCAGAGCCCAACAAGCCAGGAAATTTATTGCAGACGGACAAGACTACAGAGGTACTGGTGGACTGCTAGTTGGAACGATATCCTTAGTCCCTGGATCAATTTGTTCTTTGTCTTTAAGTGATCCAGAAAGACTGCCCAAAAGTGGATCCTGGAAAATTAGAAATCCTAGACAGTGCTCAGAAGGAAAACAAACCTCATGCCTGAAGGCCATTCCTTATTTCAAGCTGAAAAGGATCACAAGTTCAAGCCCAGTCAGAGTAACTTATTAAATATGACTGGGGCTGTAGCTCATACTCCCAAGTTCCCAGTACAACAGAGAGAGAGAGAGAGAGAGAGAGAGAGAGAGAGAGAGAGAGAGAGAGAGAGAGAGAGAGAGAGACAGAGAGAGAGAGAGAGACAGAGAGAGACAGAGAGAGACAGAGAGAGACAGAGAGACAGAAACAGAGAGAGAGACAGAGAGAATAACAAAAGGCTCTATATTTAATTTCATGGTAAAGAAGCAAAATAAACTAGACAGGATTGGAAACAAAACATTGCTGGTAGACTATTACCACGTGTTTAAATAAGTTACTACCCTGAGACAGTGTTATACTCAATTTAACAACTATGATAATATTTCTGTTTCTTTTTTTTTAAACACTAAAAGGAAAATTATGATCCAAGTGATAGAACCCTGAGGATACCAAGTCCAGAGAAAACTTGGTTCCTCTGAGTCTTACATAGCATTCTGAACATTTAGTAAGCTTAGTAAAATTCACTGAACTTAACAAAATTTAAAGCTCAGAGCACCAGAAATGTCAGGCTCACAAAAAGTGCTCACCCAAGCTGTTAATTCATTTTGCAGTAAAATTCACAATTATTCACTTAGCACTCAAAATCTCGTTAACAAATATCCCCAGAGAGGAGAGAAACCACAATTGCTCAGGACCTACCATCTTACCATCAATGGCTTACTCTTTTGTCTTAGAAGAAAAGATCTCTCCAAGTTCTAGCATTCTATAGTACATGCTATTAAAATTAAAGGCTTTAGAGTGTACCCAAAAGAGTGATATTTTAAAAGATCAAAGCACAGTTCTATAAACTATCAAAAATGAATACAAAATAATCTGCCATAAGGAAGGAAGAGAAAATTACAAGCATATTTCAGGTGACACAGAGGTGAATTTTGTTTGGTTTTATTCCTGTTTCTCACCCATAATTTAACAGAATATGAATCTAGGAACATGTGAACAGCAGAGGGAGTAGGTGATATAAAATAATGCTTTTGGTAAAGATTGAAAAATAAAGATAGTACTGACAAAAGTACCTCCAGTAATACAGAACCAGCAGATCTGGCTTTCTGTCAAAGGCTACTTTCTTTTGAAAACAATCTATGAAATTAATGAAACTATTTCCTGTGATCATGGTAATAAGAGTGTCATGAACTTGTGCAAGCCTTTGATTTTACTAAAGCACTTCTTATACTAAAATTTCATTTGGCAATGATAACTTCATTGCACTTTATGCAGAAAATCCTGACTATTGTTATTTTATAATTTGAAAAGCAGCCTCCAAGAAGTTAAACCACATAACTGTGATCATTTAATTAATAAATGGAAGAAGTAGGCTCAGAGTCCTTTTTTTGAATTCCAGCCCCGTAATCTTTTCACCTTCCTGGGTTGCACAAAAATTTTAGTTTAAGTGAAAGCAGAGATGAGTCATGAGGGTAAAATTAAAATACAGGAAGAATGTCAAGTGCTCAGTGCTGCAGCAGGAGCTTGCCTGCATGGTCTCTGCTGTGCGAGAGCTAAACGACACTGCAGATGAAGCAGAGGCAAACGGTCATGGTAGAATTTATTTAGAAAAATTGCATTAATAGTTGTATAGTACATTAAGCTCCCTTATAAAAGGAATTTATACGGCTGGGGAGATGGCGTGGTGCTCTAAGGGACTGCCTGGCAAGCACAAAGTACCAAGTTTGATTCTCTGTACTGGGAATGCTATGCAGGCCATCAAAACGGGGTTTGGTGGTGCATTCCTATAATCCTACCACTGAGGAGGCTGAGACAGGAGGATCGCTATGAGTTCAAGCTGCATAGTGAGACCCTGTACCAAATAAATAAATAGACAAATGATTTTTAAAAATTTTAAAAAAGGAATTTATACACACAGTTAAAGTAGGTATAAAGGATTACAGATCAGTTCCACATTTAAGTAAAAAATGTGAAAAAGAAAATACTACAAATATATCTATTTGGGAAAACACAATTTACATGAACAGGATTATACAGCACATTGAGAGTCACACAAAAATTGCAAACATATCGAAATTTATCTAATTTAGATTGTAAACACTGATAAAATGTTCATAGTTCAAAATAAGTAAATCTTCCTCCTTGTTGATTTAAAAAGATTATGAATAGTTGTGGTTATATAGAGTCCTCCAAAAATATATATATATACTCAGGAAAAAAAAAACTTACATAACTACTGCAATACTAAATACTAAATTTATCGAGACATCATGAGACTCATAAAAGCTCTCCTTGGCCTCTAGAACTGTGAGCGCTGGCCGCAGTGGCGCGTGTGTGCGTCCAGACATTTATTAGTGTGGTCAGCTGCTGCTTGAGTAACCTCGCCATTGGAGCAGGCGCACCTGCAACTTTAATGTCTTCCCTAAGGGCCAGCAGTAGTGCTTTCCTATGATGCACAACAACCTCTAGGGTCCCCCGTTCGAGGGCAACCCTATCTCTGCATACACACAGTTTTCCTTTTCTTGAAGTGTGTATGTATTCTGGGGTGGGCTCTGTATTTACAGGAATGACATGTTAAACTATTATGAAAGAAATAAGACATTCTGCACCCTGTCATTCCACTCCTACCTTCCCATTCTATGCCTATTCCACGTAAGTTGATTCTCTTATCTACTTTCATATAAGAAAGTTCCATTGTGTGGAAATACAATTAAATTACCCTCTCTGTTTTGTACACAAAAATATGCATTGTTCCATGCCATCTATTTTCAGACAGCGGTACATAATGGAACTATTTCTATAGCAAGATATAGTTTTTCTATTCCTTCTATTCAGCTTTTAAATGTTTAACATTTTAGAGATTTCACTCTGTGTGGATATACCCGCTTATGCCACCAGCCCTTCTCAAGCGGAAACGTGGATGATTTTCATTTCCTGCTGACAAGCAGAGCCGCAATAGTGTCTAAACGTCATCGTCCAGGAGTGTTAGCATATCGATGACATAGTCCCGGAGGTAGGCTGGTTTGACCAAAGAGTAGACAGTGTGCTAGAATCAGCTGTTAAAATTTGAGGGATATTTTGATCTGATTGTTAAAAATAGGCCTCACCAAAAATTAAATTTATATAAACTTCAGATAGATAAATTATAAATGGAGATGATATATGCTCAAATAAATGGATGACTCACTTCCTTCATTTTACTACAATGTGTGAATTCATAGTGAAGATAGTGGACGGGCGTGGGGAAACTACAACGCTTTCATCATCTTGCTTTCAGAAATACAATTTTGACATATTCCTCTGTGAGACAAGAATAGTTTAAATGAGATTATTTTTGGTAAGTGTTCATAAATAAACCGTCTATTCCCTGATTCTTAAAATTTACTTCTTTATTCTTTTTTTTTTTTTTTTTTTTTTTTGGTCTTTTTGAGACAGGGTCTCCTATGTCTCACTATGCAGTTCAGGCTGGCCTTAAGCTCACTTTGTAGCTCGGGCTGGTCTCGAACTCACAGCAATCCTCCTGCCTCAGCCTCCTGAGTGCTGGGATTACAGGCATGTACCACCACGCCTGGCTTAAAATTTACTTCTATTTCTATAGGACTGTGATAAAAAATAATGAACTTTTCTTCTTTATTTTCTACTTTTCTTTTCCATCTTGTTTCTAAAAGGTAAACCTGAATATGAAATTTTGGAAAGGAAGATATTGTTTCTAATTTAAGATATGTAAATGACCATCAGATATGTTATAGTATTTAGGTTATTTTTGTCTTTTATAATCTCACTTATTTATTGTCTGCTTGTGCATCATAGGATAAAGAGGAAGAATTAAATTTGCTTACCACAAGTGGGTTTCTATCTGGATCCCTTTGTGTTTTCTACAATTACTGTTTCATGACTATCACTACTGTATTTTTGCATACATTACTACCCATAACTGTCATCCTCCTTGTCTACTGAATGCTGTTAGCACAACCTCCCTAGTCTAGCGTTGCTTATGATAAGCAACTTGACAATCTTTGAATGTGTGATCCACATGGCTCTGTAAAATATAACATGATTACATAGATCTGAAATAAAATGAATTCTTTCATAACCCAAAGTGTTCTTGCCAAGTGACGCAATTGCACATCCACTAGGAGACACCGCCCTACGATGGTGAGCACTGCCAATGCCAGAGGGAATGGGGAGCGTGCTGAGGGCCCTCAAGTCCTCACTGTTGTGACTGCCTGACACCTGGAAGTCACTACTGAAGGTTGGTGCAGAGTAAGAGTAAGGTGTCTTTTTTTGGTGGTGGTGGTAGAACCTGGAATTGAACTCAGGCCCTTCCCTTGCCAGGGAAGCGCTTATTCCACTGAGCCATCTCCCTGGCCCCTAGGTGTCTTATTACAGGAATGATGACCGAACAATTCAGTCCTCTGTGTTTGAACAACAGCCTAGTGCTGTTCTTATCTTCTTTGCATTTATCTTGTATGATTAATTTACTTCCAACTTTTCTCAATTATTTCATTTCCTTGCTCTGAAAAGAAGAGAAAAAATAAACACAAGGGCAAAAATAACAAAAAGAAACAGTAACAATGCTACAGAATTTCACCACACAGAAATTAGAAATATTTGTTATAATACATATTGTTATCTTCACAGTAGTTGTTCAGATCACCAGACAAAGGCATGCAACATTGATCAATCAAGCATTCACTGTACCTTTCAGCAAACTAATAGAAGTCAGTGCTATATTACCCCAGCTATCATATATCATATGATATGATTATATATATATGTATTTCTCCCTGTATCTTTTATTCTTACCTGTTTCTTAGGAATACAAAATGGTAATAGAAAAAAAAAGCATTAGAAACTACACAGAATTTCACTAAACAAAGTCATAGGAATTCGCAAATGGTTTCTGTATTGCATGATGTTACCTTCAATTTAGTTGCATAGGTTAGCAAATATAAAATGTGCAAGTTTGGTTTAAAGAAAAATAAAACAAAACAATAAAAAATTATAAGACATTTGAAAGAAAAATATAACAAGTAAAAAGAAAAAAATCAAGCATTAACTGCTCCTTTGAAAACACAGCAGAAATTGGCAGTACAATTATTGGAACCATCCTATAAATATCTTTTTTTAATGGCAGAATAGTACTCTGTCATATAAAAATACCAAATTAAAAAAAAAATCTGTTCCTCAGTTGATGGACACTTGGGTCATCTCCAAGATTTAGCTATGGCAAATTACGCTGCTATAAACATGGGTGCACACATATCACTGTGGTATGATGTATCTCATTCTTCTGGGAAGAAGGGGAATAACTGGGCAGAATGCAATCTCTCATGATTTTTGAGAAATCCCCGCACTGGTGTCCAGAGTGGTTTCACCAGTCTACACTCCCAGCAACAGTGGAATGGGAGAAATGTTTCTTTTTGCCACAGCCTCCCCAGCATTTGTTACAGGCTGATTTTTTTAAGAATGATCATTCTTTCCAGGGTGAGATGGAATCTCAGTGTTATTTTCATTTGCATCTCTCCAATAACCAGTGATGTTGAACATTTTTCATACATTTATTTGCTGTTCATATTCTTTCATTTGAGAAATGGGTATTCATCTCAGATTGCCATCCTTGGATTGGATCTTTAAATTTGGAAGTCTGATTTTTTTTTTTTAACTCTATACATTCTTGATAAATATGCTTTTTCTGAGGAATAGCTGGAAAACATTTTTTTCAAACGTTGTGGGTTTTCCCTTCACTTCCTGGTGGTTGCTCTTGCTGTGAAAAAGTGTTTTAATAAGATGAGATCCCAGTTGTTCATTCTTTGCTCTTGTTTAATCAAAGTTTTATTCATAAAGTCTTTGCCTACCCTGATGTCTTCAAAATTTTTGCCTATTCTAGCTTTCAGCAAATTCAATGTTTTTGTTTTAATATTTGCATCTTTAATTCATTTCAAACTTAGTTTAGTGCATGGCATAGTATATGAAATATATTTTAATCTTTGGCATGTGCAGAGGCAGTTTTTCCAGCACCATTTCTTGAAGATGCTGTCCTTCTTCCAGTGGGTATGTGCCGAACCTGTGTCAATGACAAGGGAGGGGGCCGAGTATGTCTGGAGTTATGTCTGCCTGTTCTAATCTGTTCCAATGATTTTTGGTTCTGCTGTTGTTGTTGTCTTGCCATCACCGTGCTGTTTTTATCATCATAGATGTGCAGTACAGTTTCAAGTCAGGGGTCCTAATGCTTCCTGCCTTGCCTTTGTTGCCCAGAACTGCCTTTGCTATTGGACGTCTCTTCAAATTCCAAATGAATTTTAGTATTTTTCTCTATTTCTGTGAGATATGCACTAATCTTTATAATTGCCTTTCATCTTTAGGCTTTGTGCTTTATTTGCTCTTCTTTTTCTAAAGTATGAGGCTCAACATCAGGATATTTATTTATTTGTTCTCATTTTGTTTTCCGAATGTGTGAGTTCAAAGCTATACATTTCCCTCTAAGAACTGCTTTCACTGCATCCCATAAATTCTGGACAGTTGTGTTTGAATTTTCATTGGATTATAGATATTGTTTAATTTGTTGTTTAATTTCATTTGCAATCCATTGGTTATTAAGGAGGGTGTGATTTCATTTCCATATTTTTAGGTGGGTTGTTTTTTCTTTTGTTGTTAGTTTCCAATTTCATTGCACTAAGGTCAGATAATATGCATAGGATAACTACTAGTATATGGTCTGTTTTACAGAACATCCATGTGCAGCTGAAAAGAATGTGTATTTAGATGTTGTTAGGTGGAACACTTTGTATCTGCCCACTAAGTCCATTTGTTCAAAGGGTTCATTTTACTGTGCTGATTTTTTTGTCTACTTGTCCTATCTTTTTGGAATAAAGCAGTGTTAAGGACCCATTTAAGATAATGATATTGGTTATTAGATTTTTCCTGTTTATTAAAATTTGTCTTATATGCATGCTTGTTGCATATGTATTTGTGACTTAGTTATTGATTACTCTTGAATATTTCCCTTAACCAGTATGTAATGAATTTCTTTATCTTGTTTGATCATTCTTGAAGTTCAGATTATCTGGGAACAGGATAGCTACCTATGCTTTTTTCTGAGCTCCTGGAGCATACAGTATTGTTTTCCATCCTTTGACTTTCACTCTATGAATTTCTTTATGGATTAAATGTGTTTCTTGTGTATAGTGTATTGTTGGATTTTGTTTCTGAAATCATCTCTGCAACTTTATTTGGTGAGTTCTTTCTGTTGTCATTTATGGAATTCTGGTCAGTTCGTCTAATTCTAAAATGTCTTTTAGTATTCTTTTTAAGGTTGGTTTCATCATCATGAATTTAATTGTTCTTTCTCATGAAAATAGTTACTTCTCCATTAAACTTGAAAGAGAGTTTTGCAGGGTATATCAGTCTGAGTTGGAATTTGCTTACTCGTAGGATTTGAAATACTTTGCTCCATGCTCTTCTTTCTTGACAGTTTGTGAGGAGAAATTTGATGTTATTCTGATGGGTTTCCTATTAAATGTGATTATTTATTTTCTCCAGTGGCTTTTAGTATGTTGTTCTTGTGCTGAGTTTCTGGGATCTTGATTATTCTATGTCCGGGTGTAATCCTAACTGAAAAGATATTATTTGGAGTTCTATATGACTTTGTTACCTGAATATCAAAATGTTTCTTCATATTTGGGAAGTTCTTTGCATTTACTTCTGCCCATATTCTTTTTATGTCTTTTGTGCTGGCTCCTTCTTTCTCATTAATGCTTGTTAGTGTTATGTTGTTCATATTGGCTTCATCTTGCAGCTGTTAAATTATTTCCTAGATCTTTGTTGTTTTTTAAGAGATTTTTTTCCTAGGGCAGGCCAAATAGCTCAATGGATAAAAACACCTGCAAGCAGGTGCAGGGGCTGGGCATTTGATCCCTGGGTCTGCAGTGCAGGACCCACCCAGGGGGCATGCTGAGACAGAGATTAAGACTGGGCATAGTGGCGCGCACCTGTAATCCCAGCTTTTGGGATAATAACTATGAATCTGATCTAGTAGTGAGACCCTGAACACCCTTAGATCCTTCCCTAAGGAAAAAAAGAAAGAGAGATTTTTTCCTTTTCTAGTCATTAGCTTTTTTCAAGATCTGAAAGTCTGTCTTCGCTTTCATGCAAATGGTTTTGACAACTTTTAAATGAGTTTTTAATTTCATATGTATCTCCATGAATCTGCTTCTTGCATTCTATTTCTTTCCTATATGGCTCATTCAAGGTTTCCATAGTTTTTCTATTGTCCTCTTTAGAAATGTCTTTCAGTGTCTTTCTTCATAATTCTTTCATTTTTTTTTTTTTAATGAACTTAGGGCAGGGTCTACAGGGTGTACAGGGTCTCACTATGCAGATCAGATTCATAGTGATTCTTCTGTCTTCATCCTCCCAAGTACTGGGATTACAGGCGCACCTGTGCCACCACACCCAGTCTCAATCACCACCTCAGCATGACCTGGGGACAGGGCCAGTGTAGCAAGGCCAGGGATCCAACCCCGGCCACTGTGCTCTGCCAACTGCACTCTGCTGAAGCAGGCACTGTAGTCTGCTGAGCTATCTAGCAGGCCCAATCATTCTTTCATCATAATTATCACTTATTTTACCTGTGAGAGTATTTCTGATCTGATGTCCTGTATACTCTTCAGCAGTTTTTTTTTTCACTTCAATTGCTATTATTTCAGAGAGCTTCAGTGTGTGACTTCTAATTTCTTCTAGGCTGTTGTCTCCTGCCTTTGTTCTGGGTGGCTTGATGCCTAAGATTGCACTTTGTTTCTTGCTTTTGTCATTTTGCATTTCAGAGAGAGCTCTTTATTTTGATTTCTGTGGTACTTTTTGTGAAAGCTTTATAGTAGGTAGCTGTATCACTGCAGTGAGATCCTCTCTGTAGAGGGCCTGTCTTTTAGGTAGCTCTCCTATACTAGAGATTTTGTTTTGTGTGGGTGTCCCAAGATTTTACCTTCTCCGTTGACTGAGAGTGAGATATTGCTTCCTTTTGGCACTGCCCTCCATCCCGTGGTGAGGTTATTAACCACACACCTCCCCATATTTTTCCATAGGTTTAACATGTGGTTAAGGCAGATATGAGATCCTATTTACAGTAATACTATTAGAAACACTAATTATGGGTATTTAGATTTAGCAATTAACAAACTTTTATAGCTAATAGATTTGAACTTTAGACCATAAGAGCAAACATTATGACTCCAGCTAAGCAGACATTAAACTGGGAATTTGTATTTAAATTACAGTTGACAATAGCAACAATAACTAGTGAAATTTAGAAATTGACAAACTTTTGTAACTAAGGGTTTATACTTCAGACCACATGAACAAACATTATGGGCATATAGCAAAGCCAATCAGAAACTGAGAATTTGTAAATTAGTTCCCTTGATGTACCTGGAGTCTTCCTGGCAGACTAATTCACCCAAGTCACTGCCTGCCATCTCCATGCCTTGAGGATCTCCACTACAGGTCTGGGTCTCATCCTGTGCCCTACTGGGCTGAGAAGGTTGACTCAACTCATCAGGTCTAGTTCTACTAAACTTGAATTCCACTGTCCAGGCCTGGCTCGCATCTGTCTGCTGGGCTTAGCAGCTCCTTCTAGCTGCACCCCACTGAAGCCCATGAATATATATTTTAATCCTGGGAGTTTTACTTTAATATAGTCAGAGTCTATCAGAGTTTTGTGGGAACAATAAATAGTCAGTATTACACTTAGATTTGAAAGGGCTAAGTGAAGAAGGTATTTTCTTCTTCCACACAGAGCAATGCTCCTAGCCACAGCTGCCTTGGGAAAAGGAGCACAGCTGACCCTTGCTGAGCCATCTGGAAAGTGGCTGGCAGAACTAGCACCTTCCATTCCCTCTGTCACCTCCTGAGCCTCTAGTGAGCCATCAAGCAGGTCAGCGTTTCTGGTGCACTTCAAAAGATAGACAGAGCACCACGGAGTGAGTGCAGTGGAATTAAAATAAAACCACAGATGCTAAGGTGGACCCATCACGTACTCTTCCACCTTAGGACAAGTCTCGTCAACCACCCTATCACAGCTTATGTAACACTGTTGCCAGATTTGTACTTGGGTGTTAACACCCAGTATTTGTTACTGCTTAACAAATTAGCATTGTTACTCTTTTTTATTCATTTGTCAGTTTTTATAAGAGACATTTTTGTGCCTTAGCTTCATGTTGTATGTAGACTGTGGGTTATTTTTCTCAAGTCCTTTCAAAGCTTTGCTCAGGAAGGGCCTGGTATTTGTGTGTGCCTTTAGCTTTTGTTTGTTTGGGAATTATTTTGTGCTTGTTTATAATGAATTTTAACCTGTCTAAATAATTTCAGAATTATTTTCCAGAAGACCTATGTAGATGATATTATGCTTGTTTCCAGGTTCTATTGTCTTTTCAGAAAGTAAGCTGTGCTCTACTTACATTTTTTTGCAGCAAGTTTGTGTTTTTTCCTTCATCTATTTTTAAGACCTTTGTCTTTGCTCTTTTAGCAGTTTAGTTATAATTATTCAGGTTTTAAAAATATCTCCTTTTTAGGATAGTCATCTGTTATGGTTTGTGTATAGGTGTACCTCAAAGCCTCCTGTGGTCTTGGGGTGGCTTCTGGAGTTTGTGATTATTGCAGGTGTGGACGCTGCACCCGCCCTGGGGTGGGTAATCTGCATTACAGTGTAAGGAGGGAGAAGAAGTTAGCAGCCTTGAGCTGCTGCTACTCCTCCCTGTGCTCTTCGCAGCCCCCATGAAAGGTTGTTCTCTGCCTTGGAGCCAGCTGAATATGGACTGAACCCTCCAGCAACTGTGAGCTAAATACACCTTTCCTTCCTTCATTTTTGGTGTCAGGTATTTGTCCCAGCAAAGAGAGAAGAGTAACTAAAACATCTCTGTTCTTCTTGAATATTAGTTTTCATATCTTCCATCAGTATTTTAAATTCAACCATGCCTTCCCTAGCTGTTCCCTCTTCTGTACTTGCTCTGTTCTTTCCTACCTGGAATACTGATGGTTGTCTGGTAGACAATTTTTCCTTGCTGTCTATATCTCTTAACTTCTGTGACATAATTTCCACTTTCTCTTCCCTTAGCACTACTTTAAATTACTGGTTTATTAATTCTTTCTAAGCTATATCTGATCTGTCTGACTTTGTAAGTTTACTACTTTTTTATTTATAATTCTATCATTTTTCAATCTGCTCTTTCTTGTTTGTTTGACACTTTTTTTTCCTCTTCTTCTTCTTCTTCTTCTTCCTCTTCCTCTTCCTCTTCCTCTTCTTCTTCTTCTTCTTCTTCTTCTTCTTCTTCTTCCTTCTTTCTTCTTCTTCTTCTTTGGTGGTATCAGCGATCAAACTCAGATCAAACTTGAGCTTGCCAGTCAAGGACTTATTCCACTGAGCTATCTTCTCAGCCCTGTTGAGAGAGATGTTTTGTTTTGTTTTGGTTTTGGCTGGCTCAGGCTGCCTTCAGGGCAGGTCTGGTTTGGCATGTGGAGCTGAGGAGTGAACCACGGTCCCCCGCACCTGAATGGGTTTGCCCATGCAGGAGCTTAGACAACTGAACTAATCGGCAAGCCCATGGCATTTTACTTCTTACTAAGATTCTATTTCCTCCATTTCACTGAAGATTTTAAGCATTGTTTTAATTTTGTGTTCTGTAGCACATAATTCCAATCTTACTGCAATGTCTCAGTCAGTCATGGTTTGTACTGCCAACATTTTGTAGTTTCACATATGAGGGTATATGCTCAGCAGAATTTAATTTAGGGTAAGTCTAAAGGAGGCCAGTTTGAGAATAACTTCTGCTTCTATTTGTTTTTCCTTCTAAAGCATCACAGAAACAATTGCTCCAGGGATATTTTCACTTAATCCTTGATGTATGATTTTCTGGACCACAAGGGTAATATACAAATTATCATAGAAAAATATGAATTTATTTAAGTTGCTTTTAAATATTACAGTAAAAGAGCCTGGGGGGACAGCTCAGTAGAATAAGTGCTTGCCTGACAAGTGCAGGGTCCTGAGTTCAATCCCCGGTACTGAAAAAAATAAAATAAAGAAATAAATATTACAGTAAAAGACACATAAATATTTATTCTCATAAATACCTCACAGAATATTTCCCGCACTTCAAATGCATTTACCTCACTGGTCTCTCCACCTTACGAAGTAGTTCTGGGAGTCTTTTTCATGAGCACCTTTAGTTGCAGGTTGGTGGAGCCTGATTGTCCTACCCAGATTCAAAATGCTACCTTTTTGTGGTCATTTTGATTTTATGAAGGAGCCAGAAGTCAGACCTCATCAGGCCCAGTGAAAAGGGCAGATGCAGACGCTCTGTACTGCTTTTACAGACCTGATTATTCACTAGAAGGCACTTGGCAGTTACCTTCACCATACTTTTATCACACCTCGTAAAGGAAATTGTGAAAAAGGACCTCCAGGACTTCTGGAGAAAGTGGCCAGGATGACGGGATGTGTTCAGAGCAAGTTGAGGGAAGTTAAGGGTAAGGTGTTTTTTACTATAATATGTTTTTATTAAAACATTCACCATATGTTTTAGTCACATAATATGAATTCTAAGCATACATAGAAAGTGTTCATGCTTACACATTCTCCAGAGGAAATAAAAATTGTTTCTCAATCCACAGGTATCAGAAGATCAGGAAGCCAATGTCCCTGTTCTTTCACCAGATGAAGGTTTCTCCTGCCCAAGGCCCTGCCCTGTCCCCCCTCCCTGAGCAGTGCTCCTTGTGAGAAGTGGCATTCCGGAGAAGCTCCCTGCACTTGGAAGCCAGGCTCACCAACACATGCTAGAAGCTGAAGTGCCTGCTTCCCTCGATGACATCCTGAGCATCCCCCTCGCTCTGCCCGAGACCCCAGACTTGCCTTTGCCCTGGTGGCGTTTCCTTACCTGTGCTTGCAATGTACACATTCTCTGCTGGCGACATCCACTTTGATCCTACTTATTCCATGTCTATCTTTCACTGTTTGTGTATAGTTCAGAAACATCTTAAGACTTGATGCTGGTGATTCTGAGTGAAGTCTGCATCTATTTTGTTTCCATCTTTTATTTTAGAGAAAGAAAAATGTTCAGTTCATTTCCTTGTAATTAAAATAACATGTCATATGACCGATTTATTTGGCATATTCTGCTAGAAGGATCTTTGTCCCCTCACTAGCCACATCCCAATGACAAGGAGACTTACTCTCTTGACCTCGGCAATTTCATTATGTGCTCTATAATGTGCCATCCATTTCCAAAAGCCTATAAAATGTAGTGACTTGAAAAATTTACGTTTTTGTTAGATACCCCTGAGATATAGCACCATATTTATATGACATAGCACCTTCTTTATTGTGAAGAGCAACATAAAAACCTTAACACTCAGGACTATATCTCTTTTGATTTAAAGGGGAAAGTAGTTCAGGTTGTTAGCTTACAGTTCCAAAGATTTTCAGCCCTCTTGCTCAAACATAACAAGATTATTCATGCTGGTAAAATGCATGGCAAAATGTAGCACCAATAACAATTGGTTCCAAGTTACGAGTTTACCAAAGAAGCGAGAACGACTATCAGTCTCGGGCAGCTACGAGGCATGAAGCGCAAAGCTACCGCGGTTCTCCCCGCATCACGACCATTTCAGCTGCCTGCCCTGCTCAGGTGCTTGCTCTGGCAGCCAGCCAGCACAGCCTGTGAGAACCTCGCTTCAGTGACACCAGGGAGCTCCTGTGTGACCACAGTGATGCACTGCTACTACATGGGAGCGCTGCGGAGCCTGCTTGGCTGCTCTGGAACAAGCACAGATTCCAAAAAATGGCACTAAGAGCCCCTAGCACTCCTTTTCCCCAAGAAATGAAGCAGTTGGTGTGAGTCCCTCTGCCCTGCTCCATGTAGAGGTCCGTGCTTGTTTCACAATGCATAGTCTCCCAGGTTTTCCTTAAACGGACCCCTCCTCATTTACGTTTCACTGCTCCTACTCCCCCACCACCTCTTTCTCTGAAGTTCTTTTCCAGAAGAGCCCCCTTGGTGTCCCTGGCTACCACTGTGCCTGCCCCTCACAGCCTCCTCAGAGAGGAAAGTGCGTGTTTCCACACATGCTGGACACGTTGCTGTTTGAATATTGCTTTTGTGTGAAGGAGCTGCACTGTTCAAGGTTATACTGCTTTTCTAGGGCCTATGACTGCTCAGTATTAGAGCCCAAGGGTCTGGAACCCTTGATTCCATTTGGAACCACACTCTGATTCACAGCTCCACACAGATGCGTGTGTGACAGGGATGGTGGAGGGTAACTTCTCCATTTGCCAGAGAAACTATGTTTCCTCCTTCCTTGTCTGCACAGATAGTAAGAAGACACCAAGAGACTTACTTGCTCAGGCAAGCTGAATCCCAGGCCTGTTTTCGAGTTGTTCAAGACCTGAGGACATAAGCTCCTGTCCTAGGCTTTGCCGTTGGGCTCTGCCTGGAAAGCTCAAAATCCAAACTGGGACAGCAACTATTCATTCTTTCTTCCATCTCACTGAAAAATCTGAGCTATCTACCATCATTTGAGGATATTATAACCAGTAAAGTTGTAAATTTATATTTGTCTTTAGTTTTTTTATGAGCACTGAAAATCTACAATTAGTGTTCACCTTTCTTCTCTCTGGATTTCCTAGAAAGCCTTGACACCTTTGCCTTTTAGCTGCTCTCAACTTGGCTAATTAAGTATCTCTGATAAAGTGAAATTAGCAGGGAAGGTACCATTTTTTCCAAAATTAATAATGAATCAATAGAGTTGTTCCATTCAAGTATAGAGCTGACTCCTGCAAAGCTACTAATTTTTGACATTAACCCCTGCCTGTGCAGGAAATTAAACACTGTTCCTTCCTTGACTGTGACTGTGCTCTTTTTTGATTGTAAAAACAGAGGAGAAGTAAATCACAAATAAAGTGGAAACAAGCCATGTGTACACTGTTTGTAGAAAAGAAAACAATGGCCTTTTTAGCCAGGCACAGTGAAATTGAGCATCGAATGATAATTAATGATTTTTTCCAAGTGTGATCATGTAGAGCACACCAGCTTCCCAGGCAACGCTTTGCACTTTAATAGAAATAAATGTGAACTATGTAATTTATTACCTCCAATCTTCATTTTGCATATATTAAGTCCATTAATGTTAAAGAAAAACAAGATTTTTTTCATTTCTTGGGTGTTTTACATTTTATTCAGAAGAGTATCGATATTATATTTAATAGTGATGAAAATGATCATTTAAATAATGTTTCTGAGATTAAAGTCTCATTGGTGACTGCTTAGTTTTTGTGAAAACACCATAATACATGGGACTTGGTGACAAGCACTTTGTTTGCAACTTGATTTTTCTACTTTATGGAAGTGATCGTTTCCATAATTTTCTTTTTTTGTAACTTAGGGAAGGGTCTACAGAGTGTTCAGGATCTTACTACTAGATCAGACTCATGGTGCTCAGCCTGTTTACAGCCACCCAAGAGCTGGGATTACAGGCGCACACCACCATGCCCAGTCTCAAATGTCATCTCAGCGTGGGGCTGGCACAGCAGTCTGGGGGATGGATATGTGCTGAAACCCAGTTTAATCCAAATTCAACTGACATCTCACGGTGAACTGCAGCCCCACCTCCCCAGACCCTCTTCTCCTGGTGCCCAGATGCCTGTGCTGTCCTCCTACATAAGGTGACTGACAGCACCTAGAGCTCTGAGCAATCTCTAATTATTCCACCTTCCCCAATCCTCTTTCTCAGTTTATTTTGCTTTCCAAACTGCCAGTGAAGGCTTACCTCAAAAGTAACATAAATGTTCAAGTCTATATGATGTAATTTGATGGACATATGCTTTCCAATACTCATTAAAATAAAACTATGAGTACTCTATTATTTTCATTAGTATTGGTGTTTGATACTGAAGGGCTTCCCATTAAAAACTTGTAGGTGGTAGCAATAGCCAAAATCCTTGCTTAAAGAGTGCCCTGAACTGAACATGGCCATTGCTGTGAGGATCAGGGAGCTATGTGTGCAGAAAGGATGGTGACCCTGAAGCCATTTTTTGTGGTAGCCCATTAAACCTAGTTGTGAATGGGTGCATGGTCAATACCCAGAAGAAGGTGAATGGAACTGTAGGCTCGTAATGCAGTATGGTCAGTGATGAAATCATCCTCAACCAAGTTCATAGTTTACTGTAAATCTTTGTTCTCAGGGTGTTGTTAGATGACCAGTAAGTCAATTTCATAAGTAAATGTAATATAACCTAAGACATTAATAAAAAGTTTCCAAAAATATTCAACATATACCATAGCAGCACCTGGCAGCAAGCAAAGATAAGCCCCCACAAAAGAAACCAATGGCAAAGGAACAAGAAAGCTTTTTTTGGATGTGTCTGGCAAGCCCAAGGTCCTGAGACCAATTCCAGGTACAAAAATGGAAGAAAGAAAAAAAAGGAAGAAAGAAAGAGAGAGAGAGAGAGAGAGAGAGAGAGAGAGAGGGAGGGAGGGAAGGAGGAAGGGAGAGAGAGAAGAAGGGAGGGAGAGAGGGAGGGAGGGATGAAGGAGCATTTATTGCAAGCTCACAACTGACTATGCCCTGACCATAGGTCAGAACTCACAAAGTTATCAGTACACACCCAAAGTTTGCTTCCATAGTAACCACATTATCGCACTTTTCAGGAATTTTACAAAAAATACTAACATGTCCCAGACACTGTTGACCATCATTCTGTCATGGGGCAGTGTGATTTAATGTTTGCCCTATTCCCCAAGTTGTCCTACTTGTTTCCTACTTTATGACCCATAAACTCTAAGTGAGTTTATGGTTAGCTACATGGGAGGGGATGAGGGAGTGAATTTAATTTAAGTGTACCTCCTTAAAGTGGAGTCTCTTTGCCCCACCGATACCATATCATACTCACCTCATATAAATCATCTAGTATAGCTGTTCTCAAACACTGCTGTCACTTACGTGGTCACATTTTTGTTCACATGGCTCCAGCTCAAGGACTTACTTGGTTCTAAGAAATGACCTGCACACCACAGCCAAGTGAAGAGGCATGTGAAGCCTGAGCCTTCCAAAGGGGCAGTGTCCAGGTGACAGCTACCATGCATAATGTGAGCTCAGAGTCATTGCAAACAGATGCTTTTAGAATCAGTAATCATTTCTAGTATAAAGAGATGAATTATCTCATGTAAAATGAATTGGCAACTAACTAAATTTTGGAGTCCAACATTAAATGGGTTAAATATAACGTTTGTCTTTTTAACCCAAATGGATAACAGGCTGCCAATGTCACGGCTTCTGAGCTAGAATTTGAAGCTGTATTCAGTCTTGTTCCTTTCTTTAGAGCATAGCCCAGTGCTCCCCCGCCCCCGCAGACACAGAGCTGGGCCCAGAGAGTAGCTGAGGGTGCACAAAGGCCTGTCCTTGCCACATGAACACCATGCTGAGACCGCTGGAGCCTGAACAGTTCTCTACCGATGCCTTTTGTCTTCTAAAAAAGAAGACTTCTAATTTTATAGGCTCTCTCTTTTACCACAACATAGCAAATGTGAAAAAGAGAAAATCAGTCAAGCCAATGTTCCCAAAATCAGAGATTAAAATATCTTACTCAAATATCAAAACCTTGATATTTTATTAGACCAGGGTTGACTGTAAAAACAAAAGCACCTAAACCCCATTTGGCTCATGATAAGTCTTCACTAGACCTGTTCTTCCAGCCAGAAAGGATACTTCAGACATTTTTCATATAAGCTTTTATCCACATGAATATTTGTAGTGCTCTCAGAATTCATTAAATTGCTGTTCAGGAAATTGTCAGGAAAAAGTATCTCAGTGTCCTGCAGGGAGGGAAGAATCACTTGATTTTATAGACTTGATTTTTTGCCAAAAGAATTAAGATGAGCCTTAAGGCAACATTCAGCACAGATGACAGAGGTGGTGTTTAGTTCAAACATAAAGAAGAGTTTAGCCTAAAGAGTTCAAAAAATCACTAACATGTTTAGTTCAAATTCATGACCTCCTACAGGTCTTTCAGTTGTTCAAATAAATGAAGCTCAATCTTATTATGTTAGCTCTATATATGCAAACCAACAATAATGACATGGACAACTAGCTCTGTCTTTATTGCATCAAAGACTTTTAGTGTGGAGAGGCACACATGGACTCTGGGAATTTTATAAACCCTCTCATATTGCGGACCTTCCACCATTATCCTTCTGGGAAAAGAATCCAGATCTTATGTTAAGCTGTCTAGAAAAATAAAAACATATTAATGTTCAGTGACAGAACACTTCTCTTTCAACACTGAAATTTAAGATTATTTTAAGAATCCATGTAAAATGACTGTGATTATAGAAATGCCTAACATTTGTATTGATTTTGTTAGAATCATAAGTTAGCCTAAGCATCAATGACAAATTACTGGTAGGTATGGATCCCTTATGTTGTGATTATTTGCAAACTACAAAGGCAACTCTGAATACAGGAAGATCTCCAACAAATCAATAAGAAAAGAATGAAATGCTCATTAGAAAATTATTACATAGCTGTAAGAAAAAAGGATAAAATTAAGGCATTTTATAAGTAAATGGATGCAACTAGAGACCATACTCTCAAGCGAAATAAATCAGGCCTGCATGTATGAACATCATACTGTCTCCATCATAGTGTAAAAAGCTCAAAAAGTAAATAGAATATAAAAGGTCCAACAGATACTGTAAAAGGGAAATAAATTTTTCAAAGGGTAGGAGTAACTTGAATGAGGGAAACGAGAAAAGAAGGGAAAATCATATACACATGTACACATAATCACCTGATTTCTATTGGTCTATTTAAAGGAACAACTAATGTCTATGGTTTTTTGATATATATAGTTTTGTTTTATTTTTAATTTTTTTTCAGAACTGGGGATTGAACTCAGGCCCTTGTGCTTGCCAGGCAAGCACTTATTCTACTGAGTCATCTCTCCAGCCCCTTGAATTATATTAATAAAATAATTGCCAATACCAGTGTCAAGGAGTGTCTACTCACCCTGTAAAAATTTTAAATTTGTTGATAAAAATTCCATAATACTCATCTGTTTTGGATTAAAGCTTATAAACATAGCAAAAAGGTTGAGGAATATTAAAAAGATAAAAGATTAGCCTATTTTTATTCTAAAGTTCAAGTAAAACAAGAAACTACAGGATGATGAAGTGCTCGCTTTGGCAGCACATATGCAGGATGATGAAGAAAGCTTGTCCATGCCCAATTTTGCATTTGAAACTGTGAATAACATAGCAAAGTATTTTGCTACTTGATCTCACTTTTAAACTTCTGTCAAAGTCTCTGCACTGGCTACTATTCTTTTCCAACTCCAGAATTACTTTGCAAAGCTGAGTTGAGGCCAACAATTTCTGAAAAATGTCCTGCCAGGACTCCCTGGAAAAATGCATGTCTTCAGGATATGATACTATAAAGTCAAATTTTGAACTGCTACTGTGCTTTAGTAAGTATGACAGAGGTGGCGTTTAGTTTAAACATAAAGAGTTTAGCCTAAAGAGTTCAAAAAAGAGTTCAAACTTTGAACTGCTACTGTGCTTTAGTATGTCAAAGGGAATTGTGTATCAGTAAAATACCCTTCAACCCAATCACAGTAGATACAGACAATCCTGATGAAACTGTCCCCACAATTCTTTCCAGTTATTACACTTTTTTTTTTTTTTTTTGGCGGAACCGGGGATTGAACTCAGGCCCTTGCACTTACCAGGGAAGCAATTATTCTACTGAGCCATCTCCCTGGCTCCTCTTTCCAGTTATTTAAACATGGGCATCATCAAGACTTTTGGGGAGAGATTATAAAGCTCTTTTTCAGAAGATGAAAGATCCCCCATCTGTCTTCAACTGTCACTCATAGGAAAGAAATCTGTATTCATTTCTTCTCCTCTACTGGATGCTTTCTGAGTCCAGCAAAACTGGCAAATTTTAAATGGCTGTGCTCTTAAATTAAATGTATATCTTCCTTTAACACCATTTTTAAGTGCTGAGATCAAGCTCAGTGCCCTGGGCAAACCAAGCGAACATTCTATCTCTCTTTCACATCCACAGCCCTCGACATAATTCTTGAGTCCATCTATACCTAGCTCAGACTCTAATATTCTAAACTAGCCCTCTGCCTTGAAGCCAGAGAATACCACGATTTTCTCCAATCTGAGTCCAACTAGAATGAGTTTAGTGCTGGTGGAACATGATTAAGACAACCTGACATAGAAAATTAGTTAAAGATGTTCAGCACACCCAGTAAATGGGGAGTCTTCATAAATAAGCAGCGCTTTTCAAGGCTCTTGAAGAAATAATTAAGCTTTTTTTAGGCTTGACTTTCAATACAGTTTGTTAGGTTCCAAATGCAGACAGAAACTTTAAATACATGAACCCAAAGCACAGCTTGAATATTAGGACCTAATGTCTCTGTCTATATGCCTAGATAGCCTCTACATATACAAAATGCCAAAAAAAGAATTTGTCAGCCTTAATATTCCTAGTTTCACAGAAATAAAATGTCTCTGGAAATTACACTTCGAGATTTCAGAGAAAAACTTGTTTTTTTTCTCATCAGTCATTTGCAAAACTTATATTAATCATGTTGTTTTTATCATAAGGCATTTGTTATAAACCCATAAACTAAAGCAAAAGAAATAAAGAAAATGCACCAAAACTATGTATACTCCTCTTATCCTGTTTCATTTCATAAAAAAAAAAAAATAGGAGAAAATAGTTGTTTTAGTTACTCTTCTCTTGTTGCTGGGATAAATATCTAACACTCAAAATGAGTATTACTGAAGGTTTCAAGACACTGGAGGAGAGGCTGGAGCGCTACTGTGTCCAGGATGGCCCTCTCCGCACCTCTGAGAAAGCGCAGGCTGGCCAGTTTTATGGTTTGTGCCTCTCTGGCCCCGCCCCTCAAGCGGCTCCCTCCTCCAACTGCATCATAACTTACATGAGGCTTTGGGGAGACAACCGAATACAAACCATGGCAATAGTTAATGCAGAGCATATTCTACCTTCAAAGCACTTATGCAGCACACAAGATATGGGCATAACATTTCTCCAAACGATATTAGCACAAACATTTCTTTTTTTTCTTTTTTTTTTTTTTTTTTTTGTATTTTTTGGCAGAACCAGGGATTGAACTCAGGCCCATACACTTGCCAGACAAGTGCTTATTCTACCAAGCTGTCTGCCCCCCAAACATTTCTTTTCAATGAATTAAGAGAAACTAGTAGTTGCATTATCTTGTTGTTCTTCTTTTACTCCTCCTTCCATTTTTTTCTCCCACACTAATTTTTCCTTTGATTTGAACAATTTCTTCCCATATCACAATATCTACTGTACACTTTGGGCCTTATTTTCTCGCCCCAGTTTCTCAGACTAGGGCGATAATGCTTTATGCAAGTGAGTCAGATTGATTCCACTTATCAATACAGTTTCAAATTATATCCATTTAGCTATCAATGTTTCAAGTTTTCCTTTCCCTATGGCTGACTAATACTCCATTGTGTAAAAGACCACATCTTTTTATGCATTCCTCAGTTCCTGGACATTTGGGTTGTTTCCAAGATTTGGCTATTTAGGGCCAGGGACATAGCTCAGTAGAATAAGTACCTGCCTGGCAAGTGCAGGGTCCTGAGTTCAATCCCCAGTACTGTAAGTAAGTGAGAAAAAAGATTTGGCTATGCAAATTGTGCTGCTATAAACATTAGTGCATATATATTACTGTGTTATGATGTTTTTAATTCTTCTACAAAAATCTCCAGGAAGGGAATAGGTGTCTCAAATGGGACCTCCAATTCTAGTTTTTGAGGAATCTCCAAACTGATTTCCACAGTGGTTCCACCAATGTGCACTTCCACCAACAATGAAGAAGGGTTTCTTCTTCCCCACAGTTCTTCACTATTTGTTTTTGGTTGATTTTTCAATGATAATCATTCTTTCTGTGGTGAAATGGAATCATAGTGTTGTTTTAATTTACATTCCTCAAATGACCAATAATGGTGAACATTTCTGCATATATTTATTTTCCATTTGTGTTTTTTCCTCTGAAAAGTGCATTCATCTCAGAGGCCCCATTTTGGATTGGGTTTCTGAATTTGGATGACACCTCTTATAAATAGTTTAAGAAATTTTATATGTATCTCTTTAGGGAAGGCATCCTCAGCAGAGAAGCACAGGATGAGATGAGTTTCTCTGAAATACTTTGAATTGAAGGTAAAATAAGACAAGTTGACATTTTATTCTCCTACAAACCACAATAATAAGTTATCAGAGTAAAACATACCTCAGTACACACACACACACACACACACACACACACACACACACACATTTTCTTATATGATTTTCAACACTGATATGTTTTTCATAAATGTTTTTCTTCTACTTAAGTTCTTTTCATTTTTATTTATTTTTGAAGAACTTCACAGTTTAAGAACTTGATACCACCTACTGGTTCCTAGTGTGTTTTATTTTATCATTGATTCTTAAAATTGTCTCATAATTAGGCCTAAATTGAATAAAAAGTCTAAATCCTTTCTCTCAGCCAATCATTTATGTATGCAGTATCCAGTAGAGATAAAAATGATAAGAGTTTACAAGGGAACTTTATTATAAAAAACCTCTGTTCTAATATGCTTTTTTTCATATCTACATTTTACAGATTCTGTACAACCCAGACAGTATTAGTGGTTTGACTGCGCATCATGTTAACTTCGACTTGAATAATCCCCACAAAGAAAGTTATGCTAAAATTGAAGCTCTCAGAGTAATGAGGAGTGAGGGGCCAGCGCTGAAGCACCTAGGGCTCCAGCAGATGTGAGTCCTTGAGGACTGTGTCAGCCAGCCTCTGTGGCATGCATGCAAAGCCAGGGCTCTTCAGTGCATTTATCCTGTTTCAGGAAATTAATTTAGTGGTGGAAATGAGAGCAGTAAAATTTCATCGCATGATATTAACAATAAATAAACAGCAGGGCCAGGACAATTTTTAGCCATTAAAATGACTAGAAGTATGTCCACCTGGTACAAAACAACCATGAAATCATCTCAAGTATGACCAACTACATCAACAGATGAGTCTGTGCTGCTCGGAGGAGATGTTCTCTGGGAAGCAAAGGTCCCCAGAAATACCTCCCCTCAGAGGTAATAACAGACAGGGCCAAAAGAAACAATGTCTAATATAGCTGCTGGACAGTTATGAAAGACAGCCCAAGGGCGGGGTCCCTGAGATGATGCCAGGCCAGCGACCACACCTGGGAGACAGTGCCTTAACTGATGGCTTAAAAGAGCATGATAGGAAGGAGCAAGGACTTCCTTTCTGACTGTAAGGTCAAGAAAGGGCATTGGTAGCCGGGCGTGGTGGCGCATGCCTGTAATCCCAGCACTCGGGAGGCTGAGGCAGGAGGATTGTTGTGAGTTCGAGACCAGCCTGAGCTACAAAGTGAGCTCGAGGCCAGCCTGAACTGCATATTGAGACCCTGTCTCTAAAAGACAAAAAAAAAAAAAAAAAAAAAAAAAAAAAAAAAAAAAAAAGAAAGGGCATTGGAAGTAGCAGTTTCCCAGGAGTCACCCCAAAAGACCAACACAAGAGAACACCCGAGATGACACTGCCTGGTTGTCACACAGGGAAATCTGAAGTATCATTATGGGTATGTCTGCCCAGAACAGATCTCATGCAGGATAAAGGTATGCAATCCCTGAGACAATACCTGCCCAGTGGCCATTAGAGAAAGGACAAAAGAGAAGCCCTGCCATGGTCCAACACACTTCCTCACAGATAAGGGGGAGGAGTGAGCCCCAAAACTCACCCACCAAGAGCCACCAGACAGGGGTGGAGTGAGCCCTGGAGTGATGCTTGCCAGGTTGTCACCATGAACCCTGGAGTAAGTGTGAGCACCTGAGATGACACTTACCCAGTGGTGACATAAGGTGACAGGAGGGGTTGCTGGGATGGCACCTGGCCGCCACTCCTTCTTGAGAGTCTCTGCCATAGATAGGTCATGAGAAGATGGCTCCATCTCCTGGAATTCACTAGTGAACATGGAATGGACTAAGTAACGTACTCTGATGTTTAGCATGAAGCAAGAGAATAAAAGCTGTCTGTAGAACTTTTTTCCAAAGTGTTTTGCAACAATCTATTTAGGAATTCAATAAATATTTAAGATGTTAGTCAAGACCTTTGTCAGCTAAGGCATTCTGTATGTGTCTGTACACATGTGTGGGTATATGTGTGTGTGTGCTCGTATGCACACATGCATGTGTAGTAGAGTGAAAAGCCCAGGCATAGGAGGAAGATGGGACTTCTCCAGGAATTCCAAGTTTAAGCTTCAAAAAGAAGAAAATAACAACTTTGGCTAGCATAGGGATTATTAGGGGAGTGTAGGTCATAATTATAATTAAAAGCATTTTGTGATTTGCTTCGATTTTCATATCCTCACTTCTTCAGAAATCAATGCCCACATGGGAAAATTGAAGGCATTTTTAGCAATCCTTCTCATTGATTGAATTCCCAGTGTGATGTTCCAAGGACCAAACTATCTGATGAGACAGCTGCTTTCTCTGAAGGCTGGCCTTACTCTGCTTTAACACAGACTAAAACTCCACTGTGAGTGCCAGAATACTTCTTGACTCTATATATGAATCAGGTTAAGTGAATGACAGGTGTACCTATTCTCCTGTTGTTTTAGGAACTCACAATCTAAAAGTCATATAAATAGTTTTTGTGTTGGAAAAACCCAAATAATACTCTTTTCAAAAGAAAATATTGGCAAGCTCCAGAACAACCAGGTCTTGGTTTCTAATTATCATTTTCAAGGTGTGAGAAACCAAAGGAAAAGTAGACAGAACCAGAGCTGCACCGTACACACTTTATTGGAAGGCTAGTCGGGTACACACAGTGCTTAGAATAAGAGACTGAATTCCAGCTGGAATATACCTGGCTCATCTTAAATTAGGGTCAAAGAACCAGGAACATTCCTGGCACCAGGTTCTCCTTATAAAACTCCATGTGCTACACTATGGTTTTATCTACTTACAGTCTGCTGGGAAACTGTGAAGGAAAAATGAACTGGGGTCAGTTTGGGGCAATCCTGGGAGCTACACTTTAGTATAGCTACAGTCCTATGAAACTGAACTCATGCACAGAAAAACTCACCAGTTTTCCTTCATTATTAGACTCTGAGAACAGGAAAATTACTTCTAGTACATTTTACATTGAAGTGTGAGACTGAAGAATAAGAAAATTATGACTTCTAACTTTTTAAAGAAACATAATACAAGCTTCCAACTATTATAATCTGATATTTTGTTTAGAAATTTTTTCAAGCCATGCTTCATAGTAAGAAATATAATACCATTTGAATAACATAAATAAAATCTGATAAACGAAATAGTAACAAAGTGTGTAATAGAACCCTCCATCTTCCTCAGGGCAAACTTTCATTGCCTCGGACCTGTTTGGCCAACACTGACTCAGTCATCCAGGTCAGAGATGATACAGCCTCACCTGGTTGTCAGTGCAAATTATATGTCAAAAAATGCGTCCTAGTTACTGATTAATTCCTAAATATCTCACTGCAACTGGGCACTGGGCTAAAGGTTAAGATACCATCTTCTCCTTTCAATTCCCATTACCAAAAAATAAAAATCACATCTCTACTTTTGAACTCATGCTTACAATCATGAGAATATCAACACTATCAATCATTCAAAGATGTAGAGTGTGCCTAAGGAGAGTCCCATGGAGAGAAAGCATTCTCTCAGGCTTTCACAGAGAGCAAATTGGTTGAGCAATGGCCGTGAGTCATCCACATGGCTGACACTAACAAAAGATCTACAAACTGTGGTATAGGAATTCAGGTTAAATCCTGGGGAGATTTGACTGACCTTATCAGATACAAAAGTTACACTTCTTGTTATAAAGGTCTTGCTTTATTTTGGTCTTAACCACCCAGCAGAAAAGTATAAAAATGAAGTATAAAAAGTAAAGCATATTAATATGTTGAGCTATAAAAGTCACAAGTCAACAACTCCTGACATTGCCAGTCTTATGGAACACCCACTACTATTATGGACTACTGGACTATATTGGAATATTTTGCTGAATTCATGTACCTACAATATTTAATGGAATACCTTCTCTGACAAAACTAAACAACAAAAGGATATACAAATGACCATTTTGTATCTGTATATTCAAAATAGTTAGGATAGATATACAGCTACTTTCTCTTAATTAAATGACTAGAAAGATTTGTACTAATAGTGTTTGTGGACAGGATATCATGTCTGCATCTTGTACAATGAATAACCACTAACAAGACAACAATATGCAATGTATTAATTATTGAAACTGTCCTGCTAATTGGTTTTGAAACTGTCTCTTTGCCATTTGTTTCTCAATAAGATTATGAAAAAAACTATTAATTTATAAACTGTTTCTTAAAGAGTATAAACAAAAGGTTTGTCCCCTTTTTTTCTTGTGAACTGGGGATTGAATTCAGGCCTTTGCACTTACCAGGGAAGCACTTATTCCACTGAGCCATCTCCCCAGCACTGGGGTTTGTCCCTTTGTGAAAGCACTGAGGGAGGGTGATGGAATATATCAGCATAGTATGGAATTTCTAGACTGAATGGTATTTGAGTTGGAATTTGAAAGAAGTTCTCTGGGCAAAAAGAAGGAGATTCAAGCAGCATGTTTAAAGACGGCCACATGAACTTGAGTGTGCTGAGGGAAAGGTACCCTACAGCGCAGCTGTCACCCTTATTATTCACCCATCAGCCACCATGAGGTGGACCAGGATCCTTTGCAGTATTATTTAAAAGCTATTGCATCCTCGGATGGCTGCTGAGTCACTCTTGGAAACAGAGAAATGATGATGCATTAGTTGAACTGTTCTTTTATTATTACAAAGTACCTGTAAATCTGTGTTCTGCTTGTGACATGTACCCTGTGAAGAAGATGAACCTAGGTATATAAATTGAGAAAAGGCAGTCAAATACCTAAGCAAAAAATTTCTCCTCTCCCTTTGCAGGAAATTTCAGGCATGAGATTATTTACTTGAAGTATTCTATTATTCTATTGAGGAAAAAGATCCCCATTATCTTTTCTAACTTTCCCCAGTAGATCACATCTATCTTTGATCCTCTACCTCTGGGTATTTTATACATATTTCTTCATACAGACAAAACATACTCATGATTTAATATGCAAAGATCATGCAGAATTACAGGTTTGTCTTGGCTCTTCATCTTCCTTCTCAATTTCCCTATGTATCCCACTACACACACACACACACACACACACACACACACACACACTCACTAGTGTTCCCATGGTGCTGGTGCTGAGTTGAATCTCATTTTGGTCCTAAATGCATGCAACCAGACAGAGAAAGGTTGTGAATTTTATTAGTAAGTCAGTGTATGCTCTCATGCATGACATAAAAACCTTAACTCTCTCTAGGTTCCTCTAAAGTCATTTCCTCCATTTTGCAACTTGTTTTGTTTTAATACACTTATCAACCAGCACCATGTTACAAGCTCTAAGTGATCAGGGAGTCTTGTAATCCTTGCTAATGCCTGGCCCTGACTTGCTGCGCTGACGTATTTTCCCTGGTGACAAGATCTCAGTTCTTTATTGTAATATGAGATAAGCAAGGATTGGCTTCTGAAAAGCATTTGGTGAGCATAAGGACAGGATGCTGAAATGGCAACTTGAAACACATTGAAAACCAAATTCATTTTAGACTAATGATGCTTTTATTTTGTAAAGCAAATGAACAGAAGGCATTTCCATTGCTCTCTGGGTAACCAGGTCTGGGAGCATATTCTATCTCATTGCCAGAAAAAAAGGAAGAGCAATCAAAGCATACAAAACAAAAGTGTATTCACAGCTAGTGTTGCATGAGCACCTATCCATATAAACAAGAATTATGAGTTATTCCCAGCACTTCATCCATGCTGCCGCACCTCACAGCCAATTTCTCTGCCTGTGAGAACACAGGTTATAAAGGAGAATATAGCCTTGAGAGGAACAGGCCTCACCCCTTCCACAGTAGTTTATGAAACCATTCAAGGTGCCACGGAGAGGATGCTGTATGTGACTATGGACAGGAACATGGGCTGACATAAAGGACACACAAGCAGCTCACAGTGGAGGAGAGAGAAATGACACCTCTGCCTCAAGTGGACAGGACAGAGGGATGATAGGACATTACAGAGTAGGCAAAGCTTTGGGAAGGGTGGCAGGTAAGTTTAATCTCCTGTGGGTTTTTAAGCAGATCAGAAGATCAGAGACACAGCTCTGGTGTGTATAAACTTATTTCAAGATACTATAGCAGCCTACCACAGCCCAGTTAGCTTATGTTCTCGAGACTGGAAGTTCATGGTGCGTGCATAGCCTGGTTGGGCTCTCAGGAGGGTTCTAGTCTGCTCTAGACTGAAGACTGTTGGCTTCTTTTGCATCCTTCTATTTTGAGAGCTTGCTGGAGTCATTCTCCAGAAGAACTAGGTTCTAGTGGATGAGAGCTAACTTTAAGATACTATGAGACTAAAGAAATAGAGGTAGGCAGATTTAGAATAACACAAGAGTGCAATTAAAAAAAGAGTGTTACTTATTGCAGAACTTACCAATAATAGGTGATCTTGGATGGCAGTAAGACTAATTCAGTCCCTGCAGTTGAAGAGGTGTGTACTTAGGGTTAGGATGAAGTGACTTGCTCCTGACAGTGTGTACCTCGTTTAGTTTAATATCAAAGAATCAGAAACATCCTTGGAGCTACAAGTTGGCTGTAGAGAGCCACAAACCGCTTCAGTGGTATTGTCCATTTGCAGCTGGCTGGGAAGCTGGTTTGAATTACTCAGGAGAAATCATGGAGGTTACAACTCAAGATAGCTGCAGCCAAGCTGAACCCATGCCGGGCTCTATCACGAAGGGTCTGATGCTGTTCTGAGGGCTCCAGGGAACGCAGTGCTTCAGTCACCTCAAGAAGCCCTCACCTCCTGTCTGGCACTGTGTGTGTTTGAGGTTGACACAAACTGGAAGTATCACAATGATCACTTTTGCCTGCTCAGTGCAGTAGAATTATGATATCTTGGAACAAAAGGCGCACGGTAAAGAGAAAATGTCTTTAATGCATCTCAGATGCCCATATTTGGATTGGGTCTTTGATTTTGGGGGATGCATTTTTTTATTTTGAGTTCCTTATATGTTCTTGGTATTAGTTATTTGAGAAACAACTGGCAAACTTTTTTTTTACCACTCTTGGTTTCCTCTCCATTCTATTGCTTTATTTTGCTGTGCAAAAGCTTTTTATTAAGATAAGATTCCACTGGTTGATTCTTTGTAATATTTTCCATAAATCATGGCTTTGTTCATAAAGTCTTTGCCTTCAACAATTCTACCTATTCTCTTTTCTAGTAGCAGTATATGTGCGCCCATGTTTATAGCAGCACAGTTTATAATAGCTAAATCTTGGAAACATCCAGAGTACACATCAACCAATGAATGGATAAAGAAATTGTGTTTTCTTAATGTAATGGAGTTCAAGTCAGCCATAAAATTAGTATATTTCTAGCTACATGGATACACCTGGAAACAATACTCTTAGGTAAAATGAATCAGACACACATGTGTAAATGTTTCAGTTTCTCTGTCATCAGAAACTAAAGTGTAAATGAGGACCACATTGTTTAACAAATGCTGTGAAGAGAGAAGAAATTGCTCAGATGAGAAGGAGAACTGGTGGGGAGAAAAATAAGAAAAGAAGGAAAAAACATGAAAGCAAAGCTTTTGTAAATGAAGAAGGGTCGAGGGATTAAAAGGGAGGCTAGGCGAATGGAAAAGAGAATACTGCTATCCCATGTACAGGTACACATGCCCCTATGATAAATGTGATCATTGTGTATATCTAAAATGCATCAGTAAGCTTAATTAATTAAAAATTCAAACAATAGATAAATCCTATGGACTTGTAAGACAAAAGGTAGTTGCATCTCCTTGAGAAGCTGAAAGAGTAAATGAAATCTGAAAAGTGTAATAGATACGGTAAAAGGGAAAGAAACTGTTCAAAAGGAAGGGACAACTGTTATAAGGGAAAGGAGAAAAGAAAGAAGGGAGAGAAAAAGAAATACACACACATACGCATGTGCATGAGCACACAGGGGGCTTGGCTAATCGCACTGATGATTAGTAGATCTGTTGCTCTACTGAAAGGAGCAGTTAACGCTTAAATTATTTTTCTCTCCTTTTCAATATTTTATAATTGTAACCCATTTTGTGTGCTTATATCTGGTAATCTGTACAGCTAATTTGAAAGCAATAACATGCAATATAGCAACCAGTGTTGAATTCCTTTCATTTCGCTTAGTGAAATTTTGTATACTTTAAATGTTTTTATTATTTTATACTCTTTATCAAATAAAGAAGGTAAGATTTTTTAAAAGCCATGAGTTATGAATTCTCTGACTTAAAAGTAATTGTACTTAACCCTTTTTCATCTTTCTGATATTATGAAAGCATAGTCATATAGCCATTTTTTCTATCAGATTAGTAGTCAATAAATTGAGACTTTTCAATACTATTATAAATAGGCTTGGTGTTAGGTGATTTTGTCCAACTGTAAGTTAATGCAATTGTTCAGAGTACATTTCAGAAAGACTATTAATGACAAACTATGATGTTCCCTAGATTAAGCTCATTAAATTCATGTTTTGACCCAAGATACTTTCAACATTTTCTAACTGCATCATAAGCCATGGACACTGGTACAGAAACGAGGAGCCAATGGCAAAGGAAAAGTCTACACACTAAAGTAACATGGATACACAATCGTAATGCGGAATTCAGTCTTTAATCAAATTTAGGCACAAGTAATTTGTCTGAAATATCCAATGATTATTACAAAAGTAACATAAAAATGAAATCTTCATGCATAGTCTAAGGATATGCTTTTAGGATAGGCTTGAACATAGGTAACATGGCGCCACATCTCCATCCCTTCTTTTTCCTTTATTTTCTCTCTTCTATATTTTGAAAGTTTTGCTAAATTTCCCCGCCTAACCTTGAACTTGTATTTCCTGCTTTAATTTCCCCAGTGGCTGATATTATACCTCCAGACTCAGCTGCATTTCCAAATTTTTAAGTTTTGATAAAGTCTAGAAGGCCTGACGGTTACTTTGCTATAACAAATGACTTTCCTTTTCTGTTAAATAAACACAATTTAATCAAGGAAAATTCCTATATGACCATCTTAAGATAAATTGGTAAAGTCCTGGCTCAACCTTCAGAAAGGCAGAAACCTCACCTAGTGTAGATACCTCATTGCTATTCTCTAAATGTATTCCTTGCATAATGCCTGAGACACTTCAGTCATTGATTCAATATTTAATGATTTGAGTCACTAGTCTCATTATTGAAGTAAAATAATAGCATGGTTTCTCTGCTTCCAAAAGAAATATGACTTCTTTGCTTCCAACAATCTTATAATAATTAGAATTACAAGATATGCAAGTGCACATGGACTGCAGAGGGTCCATATGGGCTAAGGGGCAATGGGGATCCAGGGGCAGTAAGGACAAGTTTCCTGCTGCTGCTGCTGCTGCTGTGGAAATGTGCCCTTGGGAATGTACTTACCTACAAGTGACAGACCATGCAACCTAGGAAAGCTACTTACAGAATAAAAGCATTCATTGCTTCTCAAAATGCGAAGAGTAGAAATCTGAAGTTCAAAGCTATCATCAAAGATCTGGCCATCCACTGCTCCTCCCAGTGAGGTAGCATCACTTCCTGTTGAGAGGTAGGTCCCCGGGTGATGCCAGGGTGCACCCTGGAGCAATGGCAGTGACATGCTTCATCCTCCTGCAGTCACACAGGAAAATCACGGGGCAAGAGCTAGGTGCTTGTCACAGAGCCTCTTAAGCAAAGAGGGGGCCCTTCTCAGGAGGCACAGCCAAGGTTGCCACAGAGCCCCGAACCATGATGTGTCCTCCTCCACCTGAGGATCAATCCCCATGCTGGACTTCATTTCTTTGTGGGGGAAAGGGAGCCTCACAGAAGATGCATCACAGAAAGAGACAGGAAGTTAGTGTAGCTGCAGGTAACACGTGAAGGTTAGTGCTCCCAGCTAAAACCAAGCTTCAATTGTATCAATGAAAAATAATTTTTAAATAATCAAAAATATACCTAACAACAAAGGTCACTTCCTCCATTTATTCTTTTTAAAAATTTTGTATGGATCCATATTTTCCATGCATGATGCGCATATCCATCATAGAGAATCACTACCCTACCCTAATATTTTAACTTTTGTTCTTATTACTCTCCCCTCCCTTCAACCAATTTCCCTTTGCCATTTATAGAAGATTCATTTTAACCTTTGGTTTCCATTCTTAGTGTCTTTCACCTTCTTGCCTTGCGGCACTTCCCCCGCCCCACATACCTCTTACCATATGAACACATTCTTCTACTTCCCAATGCCTCTCCTCAATTTTGCTTCTTATTTAGCCTTAGGGTTTTTCAGACAAGAGAAAGGCTAAGATACTTAACCCTGAATGTCTTGTTTATTTCACTTAAAATTAGGATCTCCAGGTGCATCCACTTATCCATGAACAACCACAGTTTTCTTTCTTTGCAGCAGATTAGTACTCCATTGTTATAAATGCCACATCTTCTTTATCCATACATCTGTTGAGTGTGGCCCTATGGGTTCTTTCCAAGATTTAGCTGTTATAAATTGTACTACTATAAACACACAGCGTTCATATATCCCTGTGGTCTGAATTCTTTCAGAAAGCTGCCCAGAAGGGGAATAGCTGGTCAAATGGAACCTCTAGTTTTAATTCTGTGAGGAATCTGTATAGGAATTTCAGTAGTGGTTGTACCAGTCTATACTCCCACCAACAGGGAAGAAGGGTTTCTTTTTCCACACAGCCTTGTCAGCATTTGTTATTGGCTGATTTCTTGATAGGTGCCTTTCTTTCTGGAGTGAGATGGAATCTCAGTGTTGCTTTTAATTTGCATTTCTTGAAGGAGGAGTGAGGTGGAACACTTTTCACATATTTATTTGATGTTTGTACTTCATCTGAGAAGTGTCTCTTCATTTCAGATGCCCACTTTTAGACTGGATCTTTAAACTTTACAGGTCTGATATTTGAAGTTCCATATATATTCTAAATATGAGTTCTCTAGTAGCTTGTAGATTATTTCCCCCATTCTCTGGTTGTAGTTGGTAGTTTCTTTTGCTGTACCAAAACTTTCTTTATTAGATGATCCCAGTAGTTTATTCTCTGTAATTTTCCCTGTGCAATGAGGATTTTTTTTAAATAAAGTCTTTGCATATACCTATGTCCTTAAGAGTTGTACTAGACTATGCTTAAGTTGATTGAGTATTTGTATTTTTATATTTAGATCTTTGATCCATTTCAATTTGAGCATAGTGTGAGGTGAGGGATATGGTCTCAGCTTCATCTTTGGCATGTGGAAAGACAGTTTTTCAGCACCACTTCATAAAGCTTCTTCCAGGAAGATGCTTTCTGTGGCTTCTGCTCCAACTTCAAGCTAGAGATTGTGATGCCCCTTGCCTTGAGCTTCTTGCTCAGAACTGGCTTTGCTGTTCTAGGTCTCTTCTAATTCCTTGTACATTTCAGGATTCTTTTCTCTATTTCTGTGAAGAATGCCACTGGTATTTTAACTGGGGCTGCATTAAATCTGTGAAATAATTTTTAAAGTATGGTTATTTTCATTATGTTGACTTTTCCTGTCCAAGAACAAGAGATATCTTTCAATTTTCCAACATCCTCTTCAATCTCTTTTTCAGAGCACTACAGTTTTCACTGTATAGGTGTTTCACTTCTTTTGTTGCATTGATTCCTAAGTATTTCATATTTTTGGTACAATTATAAAAGATTTTTTCTCTAATTTCTCTCTCAATGAGTTTATTTGTGTACAGGAATGCTGCTGATGTTTGACAGTTCATTTTGCATCTTTCTGCATGATTAAATTTGGTTCTTCATTCTAGATGTCTTTTGATGGACTTTTGGGAGTCTTCTGTGTAGAATGTCATGTCATCAGCAAATAATGGCAATTTAACTTCTTCTTTTCCTTCCATATCCATTTGTTTCTTTCTCTTGGCTAATTGCTTTTGTTAATGCCTCCAGAATTAGGAATGGTGACAGTGGGCATCTTTATCTTTGTTCTGATTTTAGAGGGAAAACATTTTGTTTTGACCATTTAAAATGATATCTGTTAGTTTGTCATAGTTGGCTTTTATTAGAGTAAGATAATGAGTTTCTATTACAATTATCTGTTTTATAATGAATGTGCATTAAATTTATCTGATGCCTTTTCTGAATTAGAGATATTCATTTGTTTTTGTCCATGGTTCTGGTTAATGTGGTTTATTATATTTATTGATTTACATACATTGAATCATCCCTAGGATGAAGCCTCTTTCATCATGATATACAACATTTTGACTGCATTCTGTTTGTTGGTATCTTGTTGAGGATCTTTGCATCGCTATTCATTAAGGAGATTGGCCTGTAGTTCTGTTTGTTGCCTGGATCCTTTTCTGGATTCACTGTCATGCTTGCTTCCAGGAGTGACTTTGGAAGTGCTGCTTCAATTTCAGTTTCATTGAAGAATTTGAGAAGTAATGACATCATATCTTCTCTAAATTTCTTGTAGATAAGCATTCAGGACCTGGGCTTTTTTACTCGTAGTTTTATAATTACTTCTTCAGGTTTTTGTTATAATACAACTTTGGTAATTTATATGAAACAAGGAATCTGCCCATTTCTTCTGCATTTTTCACCTTATCAGAATATAGGTTTTCACAATAGGTACTGATGGTCATCTGCATTCCTTCAGGATCTGTTTTTCTTTCATCATTTCCATCCCTTATTGCATAGATTTGATTCTTTCCTTCCATTTTGATAAGCCTGTCTAATGGTTTTTCAGTTTTATTTAATCTTTCAGTGAACCAACTTTTCATTTATTATTTGTATTGTGTTCTTAGTCTCAATTATATTAATTTCTGTTCTGATTATTATAATTTCCCTCCCCATATAAGCCTTGGATTTGATTTACTCTTCTTTCGCCTGAATTTTGAGGTTCAATATTTGGATATTTATTTCAACTCACTCTGTTTTTCTTTATGTGTGGAATTCACTATAAATTTTCCTCTAAGACTGCTTCCATCAGATCCTGTAAGTGCTGCTACATTGTATTGACATTATTGTTTAATTATAAACAATAATTTAATTTCTACTTGAATTTCATCTATGACATTGATTATTCAGGATGGTATTATTTAACTTCCATATGTTTATGGAGTTTTGTTGTTCATTTTGCCATCAATTTTCAATTTCATTACTTTATGATCTGATAATATGCATAGGATAATTTCAATTTCTTTCACTTACTTAAGCATGTCCTGTGAACTAGTATGTGGTCTATTTTTGAAAAAGTCCTGTATCTTCCTGAGAAGAATATGAGTTCTGTTGTTGTCAGGTGGAACACTCTGCAGCTATCTACTAAGTCCATTTGTTCCCAAGTTTTGTTTAGCTCTGATATTTCTGTGTGGATTTCTTTTTTTGCCTAATTGATCTGTTTGTAATAGTGGGCTATTGAATTCCCTATTGCAATTATATTAGTGATTTTTTTTTTTTTTTTTTGGTCTTTCACATCCAAATGTTTTTATATAGTTGCATGTGCTGATATTTGGTTTATATATATTTATAATTGTTAACTTTTCATCTTAATTGTTTTCCTTAACAAGTGTACAGTGACTTGTTTGCAAGGGAATAGATTTTAATAAGGGACACATAATTTCTAGGGTTAATTTATAACATTTACTCAAATGCAAAATTGGGCCCAAGATCTGTGCACATGTTAAGGACCTGAGCAACTGAGCTGAGGCCCTAGATCCAATGACAATGGCCTCCATGAGTCCATGGGGCATAGATCCCTTGGCAGCAGCTCATACAAGTCCATGAAGCTGCATGGAGAAGGCTCAATGCCTAGTGGTACAAACTAGAAAGTCTGCACTGGTGGAGTGAAAGATTTATGCCACAGGCTTAGCCATCTTAATTGGAGCCAGGAAGAGACACTCAAGGTGAAGACCAGAATTACCCCCAGAAAGAACAGCAGCCATACTCAGAAGCCGTGAGGATCCCAGTCCCTTTGGTAATGAGAAGTATGAATCCATATCAGAAAAATCAGGCATGGAAAGCTTCTTTCAGGAAATCAACATTATGCAATCTTGCCTTCCTGTTATTTTTATGTCATTTTGACAACAATTCTCAGGTAGATATTCCATGTCCAGAGCCACATGGAATCAGTTTAGCTGGGAATTCCAAGTTGATCTTTACAGTGGCTTTCTTAATCTCTTCTGGTCACTCTTTGCTTTAAATTCACTTTGTCTACAAGTACAATAGCTACCTTTGCTTTTTTCCATATTCCTGTTGTGTAAAGTATTGCTTTGCATTCTTTTATTTTCATGTCATGAATTTATTTTTCAGGTAAGTGTATTTCTTGTGTGTAGAATAGTGTTGGATCTTTTTCTTGATTCATTATGCTGATCTGTGTCTTTTGATTGGTGAACTGAGGTCATTAACATTGATGGTTACATCTAATTGGTATTGACTTCTCTTTGTCAACATATTATTTTCCTGTTTTTAATGCCCTTATTTTGTCTTATACTTAATTGCTTTCATTTCTTGGTGGGTTCATTATATTGGGATTCTTAAAATTGTTTTCTTTTTCTAGAACATTCTTCAGAATTATTGGAATGCTGATGGTCATTTATTCAAGTGGTTTCTTTTATTTTTTTCTTTATTCAGTTATTAACTATTTCAGTATCCATATAGAGACACCACTGATTTTTATACATTGATTTTACAAACTGTAACTTTTCTGCATTTGTTTTTTAATTTTATTTTGTTGAGAGACAAATATCAATAAGACAGTTTCAAAGCTGATCAATAGTATAGTTTCAACAATTAATACTTTGTGCATTGTTATCTTCCCAACAGTCATCCATAGTACAAGAAGCAGACAGGATATCCTGTCCAAACACTATTACTACTATTATTCTCATAGAATTAAGCAAAAGCATCTGCATTTAAATACAAAATGATCCTTCCTTTCTATCCCCTTTTTTGTTTAGTCCATCAGAGACGGTATTCTATTGGCATTCAAATATTATAGGTGCTTGAATTCAGCAAAACACTCTGGCACAGTCCAGCAATCCACAATAATAGTGGGTTATCCACAGAAGATGTTGACTAGAGCCTTTTACAGCTCAGCATATTAATATGGCTTTACTTTATATACCTCGTTTTTATACTTTGCTGCTGAATGGTTAAGACTTAGATAAAGCAAGACCTATATAACAAAAAATGTAACTTTTGTATCTGATAAGGTCATATATTGCAGGGTAACAATCAGCTTCTCTTCTGGAGGGTTAACAACCTAATTTGGCAGATCAAAAATTGGAGAAAAGGAAGGACTGCAAGATCAGCCAACATTTTGGCCCTAGCCTTTCAAGGTCAGTGAAAACTCAGGATATAGGAGAACCTGCATTGTAATATCATGTAATTCAGTTGTGCCCCAAATTTTCTGACCAAGGAGATTATGGAGCCACAGAGGAAAGTGACTGATGATGTATAGTGTGCCTAAGGAGAGTCACATGGAGAGAAAACATTCTCTCAGGCTTCCACAGAGAGCAACTTGGTCAAGCAATGGCCAGGACTCATCCAAATGGCTGACGCTGACAAAACATCTACAAAGTGTGGTATTATTGTTTTCTTTTAAAGCCTGAAATATTTAGTTCTCTGTTTTTCTTGACTTAAGGGGTTGCATTGAAAATTCTTATGTGATTCTGATGGATTTATCTTTATAGGTGATTTCTTTATTTTTTTCTCATCGCTTTTAATATTCTGTTCTTGAGTTGAATTTATTTTATTTTATTTTTTAGGGACTGGTTTACAGGTGTTCAGGATCTCGCTACTTGATTGGACTTAAAGTGATCTGCCTGCTTACAGCCTTCCAAGTGCTGGGATTAAGGCATGCACCACCACGCCCAGTCTCAATTTCCATCTCAGCATGCTTTGCAGGTGGGGACAGCATGGGAAGCCCAGGGATTAAACCCCCAACCCAGGTTCCTGCTTGCAGTCGCTTTAATTTGCTGAGCTATTTGGCAGGCCTTGAGTTGAATTTCTGAAATCTGGACTATTATATTCTTTCTTTGATCATGGCTAATTGGAGTTCCATATGCTCCAATTGCCTTTATATCAAATTCTTTTACCATGCTTGGGATTTTTCTGCTATTGCTTCTGTAATAGGTTTTTTTCTGTCTTTTCTGCTACTTTCTGATCTTTTTTTTTATTAATTACAACTCACGTTATTCTTTGCATCATCTAGCAACTGTTAAATGAATTTTTCATGGTGCCTTGATATCTTTAAGTCCTTCATTTGATAATCACTAGCTGTAACCCTATATTCTAGCTCTGAAATTCTGTCTTTACATTGGTTGATTTTTCTTTTAGTTTCCTAAATAGCTGTTTTAATCTGTTTTATGGAATCAAATTCTTTTCTATATTGAGCACTCATGATTTCCATCATTTTCTTAAGGTCACCATTTTTATCTTTATTGATGCTAGATCCACAAACCATGACTTTCATTATGGTCATATCTTTAACCATGTCATTATTTCTGTTTCCTTTTTTTGCTAGAAAATTATGCATCTCCTTTGTTATTTCTTCTGTTATCATTTGAGAAAGTTTAAATGAATAACTTTTGATGTTTTTTCTACCCTAATACTTCCTGGATTTGCCTTGGGAAAGCTGGAGATCTGGGGTTGCAACTTGCTTCTACGTTTTCTCATTTTCTTTTTTTCTCATTTGTTTGTTTGTTTACTTCCTTTCTGTGTTGGTGCTTCTAAATTGCTCATTATGTGTAGCTTTATTACTAGTATAAAGGCCTCTTTGGAAAACGATTATTTTTTATAGATGTCTTCTATGTGCAGCTAGCTCTTAGCCTTTGAATCTTCACCAAGATCATGCCTCTGCTATTTATTAGAGATGAGAGATTGCAGCCTACTTAGCCTCGTACACAGTTCTTTGGTACTGTCCTGTAATGTAGTTTATGGCCACCAAGGAATCTAAGTATTGGCATATAAAGAAGGTCAATTGATCATAGCAACCATGTCACTTTGGCTAAAGAAGTACAATCTGCAATAACAACAGTATCAACACAGACTTGAAAATGACAAACTGTGATAAGTAATAATTTGTCATCTTTCAGCAATGTTTAGTGGTGGGGTCATGTTTGCAATGTCTGTCATTCTGATCTTCTAAATACATACTGCTCATCATGACATACCAATTACTGCCATACTGTCTCTCAAGTAAATGTTTGTATTTTAAAGAGGATAATAAATGAAAACAAGAGACAAGAAAAAAAGGCACAAGACTGTCCTACTACAATGCTGTATATGGTAGTTGTCTAAACTTCTATGTAAAAATATGAAATTATTTATTCCTATTTTTAAATTTCTTTATATTTTTAAAAAATTTTTCTTCATATTCTGTAGGGACTTAAACTTTAACACATCAATACTTCATGGAAAATACATGTTCCATCTTATGCCTAAGACATTTGATGTTCAGACAGATAGTGAGATTAAGCTCTACTGCTTATGTTGTACGGTAATAATAATAAGCTTTTCTTCTGGAGGGTTAACAACCTAAGTTAAACTAAGTTTTACAGACCAAAAATTAGCAAAAGAGAAGGTCTACAAGGACAGCCAACATTTTGGCCCTACTCTTTCAAGGTCAGTGAAGACTCAGGACATAGAAGAACTTGTACTGTAACATCCTGTAACTCAGTTTGTCCCAAATTTTCCTCTGTGGCCCCATAATCAAGGAGATTATGGGGATGGGGCCACAGAGGAAAGTGATCAATGATGTAGAATGAGCCTAAGGAGAATCACATGAAGAGAAAACATTCTCTCAGGTTTTCTTTTTTTTTTTTTTTTTTGTCTTTTTGAGACAGGTTTCACTATGCAGTTCAGGCTGGCCTTAAGCTCACTTTGTAGCTCAGACTGGTCTCGAACTCACAACAATCCTTCTGCCTCAGCCTCCTGAGTGCTGGGATTACAGGCCTGCGCCACCACGCCCAGCTTCTCTCAGGTTTTCACAGAGAGCAAACTGGTCAAGCAATGGCTGTAACTTATCCACATGGCTGATACTGACTAAGGATATACAAACTGCAGTGCTGGGTTTCAGGATAAATCCTAAGGGGACTGGACTGACCTTGTCAAATCCAAGTTACATTTCTTGTTATATAGGTCTTTCTTTATCTTGATCTTATCCATCCAACAGAAAAGTATAGAAGTAAAGTATGAAAAGTGAAGCCATTTTAATATGGTGGGCTATAAAAGGCTCAAGTCAACAATTTCTGACATTGCCAGTCTTATGGAAAACCCACTACTATTATGGACTACTGGACTATATTGGAATATTTTGCTGAATTCACACAACTACAATATTTAAATGATGAAATACCTTTCTCTGACAAAACTAAACAAAAAAGGGGATACAAATGAACAACCATTATGTATCTGCATATTCAAAATAGGATAGATATACAGTACATTCTCTTAATTAAATGAATAGAAAGATTTGTTCTAATAGTGTTTGTAAACAGGATATCATATCTGCATCTTGTACTATGAATAACTACTATGAAGACAATAATATGCAATGTATTAGTTATTGAAACTGTCCTACTAATCACTTTTGAAACTGTCTCATTGCTATTTGTTTCTTAATAAAATTATTTAAAAAGTAATTTGTCTTCTTTAACCATAAATACAAGGTTTATAATCTATAAAAAATCCAAGACAAATAAGAAAATTATATAGAGTATATCCATTCAACACAACGATGTTATTCTAAGAGGAAAAAATTAAAAGGAAGAAGAGGAAAGTACAGAAAAAAATACTAAAAGAAAGGCTGAAAGACAAAGGATATCTAGTCAGTCTTTAGAAAACTGATGAAAAGAACAAGAGAGAAAGAAAGACGGAATAGGGACAAAGCAAAACATAAAACTACAATGTTCACTGTTACATAGAAATAAAATTGACCAACCAGAGGGGGAAAAGCTAGGTGAAAAAAAAAAAAACACACACACACACACACAAGGAAAATAACAATGAAAGAAAAATATAGACAAAGAATTTTCTCTGTGATTTCAAACTTATGATCACTTTCTGGGGTCCAGAGTTTGTGGCAGCACCCATTTCAAGACATGACTCTGCTCTTTCTAGAAGACAAAGGAGGTGGTCAGAGCCCAGATCCACGTTGAATAATCCTAGCAGGCTTGTAGTAGGACTAGGACATGGTACTAGTCCTGAGACTTTCAAATCCAACAAAGTTCAGGTTGTACTTTATGTATGGTTTTGAAGTGAGTCCTGAGTCATTTAGCTTATAACCCTCTGGGTGTCTCTTGCATCCTACTCATACCTCCCTAACCATGGATGTGTCCCATGATTGCTCCTCACCTAGAAATTGTGGTAGTTTAATGCTAGAAGCTCTGAGATGAATATAATCTGCTACTGCTCCGAGTCCTAGGCTCAGCTAAAACCCCTGTTTAAATGACTTTCCAGGGGACACAGAAGTTGCTTCAACTCAAGTACCCCACGGCTCTGTCCCCTGGTACATTTCTCCTTCTGGAGGTAACTGCTTTCATTGTGTCTCTATAGACTCAATCTTCCTTTTTAAGCCACAAACCAGGAGCTGGGTGGAAAGTGCAGGTTGCCCTTCCTATTTCTGCACTGTGCTCTGTCTCTTTAATTTCTCCACAGGTTCCAATTTTACCTTCATGCTCTTCCTGGTCCAAAGAGAGCCACTTCTCTCCTGTCTTCCTTCCACATGTTATTTTCTAGTATTTATAGAAAATCTTGGAGAGGTTGATTTTTTTCTGCTTTCCACTCTGCTATCTTCCTAGAAGTCTCACTCATGTTCTTACATAAAAGATAAATGTACAGAGAGTTAGTGAAGGGAATTAAAATGTGTAATATGCACCTACCAGTTCTTTACAATGAAAATAACTATTAGGTACTGCAAACATGCACTAATGAATACTTTAAAACATCAAGTAATGTACAGATGATTAAGGTTGGCAGCATCATGTGTGGTGTGATATCAAAGCTCTGAAAACAATATTAAAATGACATGCATTTTGCACAACAATAGAACAGTAAATTCAATAAAGTTCCTGTCATCTTTGAGAGAAATAATTTGTGATCTAATTGAGGAGGTTTTGAAGGTATAAGACAACACAAAAAATCATTAAAATTGTATTTTTATATGTAGTGTGTATCATCGAAAAGGTCTTAATTTAGTAGTAGATACTATAAATGGTATTTGTTACTCAAAACCAATTTTCAAAAAATTGTAAATGTATTATCTGTATGTAATGATGGAAATTTTTGAGGTCTTTGTTTCCTTAAACATCAAAGGGTAATATGAGCAGAATAGTTATTCCGGTAATATGTTCAGGTGCTTTGATGAGTTTTTCAGTGTCTGTCTCTGTCACTGTTATTTTCTCCAGTATTATCTTGATATTTTTAACTTTTTCAGAAAATTACCTGCATTCATTGACATCATGTGTCTCTTCTCTCTATGAAGACTACCTTATTTTTTAAATAAGAAAATGTTCTTTGTAAAGGAGTAGAGCTTATTAGGGATGATTAGCATGAAGAATAAAGAATCTCTGAGCAGACGGAGCCAATCAAGCTTTGTAAGTGACCCCATCCTTGCTTTTTTTTACAAAGTGAGTTCCACTACTTCTTGTCAGTGTTTACAATAAGCAAAAACAGGATTTAGACTCAACCAATCAGAAACATCCAGAAAATCTAAATACCTAGAGACTTCCCTATGGAATAGATCAACAAGGCAATTATATAATTGTGACCAACTAAATAAGTTGCCTTAGTTCTCTAATACCTATGAGAGTCTCCCCTTCACATTTTCCTACTTGCATTCCTAAACCATTTCTCATTTGGTATTTGCTCTTCAGTTTATAAACTTCTGTTTGCTCACATTTTAATGTGACTCAGTTTGCTTATTAACAAGGTATGTGGTAATCTAAGAGCAAATTCCTCTAAATAATGTTCTTAGCTTCATTTCTTTTTTTTTTTATTTCTTTTTTTTTTTAATGTTGTGTCTTATTTTCATACTGTTTTTGCCTCAATTCAGAGTACCACTGGCAAAATTTATGGAAAGCAAGATATTTCAAGCAATGGAATAGCTTGGGGGTTCATGGTTAGAAGGTGAGTCCTCAGTTTGACTACCCTTATGCCTTAGAGGGAGATAGACAAACATGATAAGATCTCCCTTAAAAGACATTAGTGTGGTTTCCCAAGAGAACACAGATTATACAAGAGCAAGTAGTTACAAAAAAAAAGGCTCTGACCCCGAAGCTTACCGGCATTCAGGCTCTGATCTCGCCCTTTCACTCAGTCCCATACTGGCACCCTTGCTAGAGTGCCATGAAATCAGGAGCCACCACCACTGAGGCAAAACTGATACAGCCACCGAGTCTTGAACTTCAGTCTCCAAATGATAAATTAAATAAGCCCGTTCATTTTGCACATTACCCAGCCTTCCATATCTTGTTATGGCAAGAGGAAAACCATCTCATATAAATGTTTTTGGCTACTTTTGGTGTTGTAACCTGGCTCAACCAAATTCATTTTGTAAAATTTATGTAAACTCCTTTCAAGATACGCCGTCTTGCTGTTCTGTATGTGCCGCTCCCCTTTCCCCTTTAACGCTGTTTCTGAATTGACCCCATCACTGTTTTTTTGCAAGAAACCATGGAATGTCATGATATTGTATTGAGAAGTGCCTGTTGTAAAACCCTCCTGTTAGTGCCTTTTGTAAAACCCTCTACTCTACTTGAATGGGATTTCTAGTCCTACTGTTTTGAGGAGTCTCCACACTGACCTCCACAGTGGTTTGTACCAGTCTACATTCCCACCAGCAGTGGAGAAGGGTTCACTTTTCCCCACAACCTCTCCAACATTTGTTGTTGGTTGATTTCCTTATGATAGCCATTCTTTCCAGAGTGAGATGGGATCTCAGTGTTGTTTTTATTCGCATTTCACGAATGGCTAGCGATGTGGAGCATTTTTTCATAGATTTATTCGCTTTCTTAATTTCATCCTCTGAGAAGTGTGTATTCATCTCAGATGCCCATTTTTGAATTAGGTCTATAAATTTGAGGGCCCTGTTATACCTTAGTTCTTTTTTTTTTTTTTTCAAATATTAAGGGATTTTATATAAGCATACACTGCTGCTAAGGTAATAATACAATGATGTTCCTACAGTGGAAATCAAAGGTTAATTATTAGTTTGCCTTTGGCTAGTTTTTCGGAAAGATGGAACTTGCAAAACTCCATGAAAACTGGCTATCCCTGGCTTTTTGAAATCACTACAGCAACTTTTAAAGTATTTTCATCACAAAAATGCTAGGCAGTATATTACCCCCACTAGCCATTCCAGAACATATATATATATATGAAGCTTGATCAGGGATTTAAAACCAAAAAGTAAAAGACAGCCTCATTAATCTCCTTCAAAATGCTCCTAATGCCACACACAGGCATCCCACCTTCCTGCCTGCCGCTTCTGCAGCAGCTCCAGGAGTCCTCCTCCATGAGGCTCTTCAGCTGTGCGGTCATGGCTATCTTGCTTCTCTTCTATGCATTAGCAGACTCTTTACCCCTTCTAGTTACTTGAATTTATTTACAAAACCAACTAGGCTCATTAAATTTCCTTATTAAACTACTAGAATGCACCCTCAAGCCCTACTTGATCCAATAGCCTCATGATTAATCTGTATTACAGATTTGTAAGTCCCCACTACACGGTCTTCACGGTTACTCCCAGGGCCCACGCAGAAGCCCCCACCACAGGTCTGTGATTCTCACAGCCATCTTGGCGGCTATGGAATGCCCTTGACAAGCTTTCTCGCAGATCCCTTCATTCTCTCGTCGCTAGGTGCAATGTCCTGGACGAGCTTACATTTTGCAGGCAGGCAGGCTGTAGACACTGAGCTTGAAAATGAAGTGAATCACATAGTGTATCTTAAGCCGTTTGTGTGACACAAGAGCAAGGCACACTGAGGAATCCTGGGGAAATAATGATGGGTAGCAGAGGCTTTCAGAATGCTTACCAGTGAAGAAAAGGGAAAAGAAGCAATAACTCAAGGAACCACAAAGGCCAGAAATCTCAATCCATTTGCAGCTGAGGGGAAGAGACTAAAAGCAAGGAGGGGACAAACTGCCCAAGAGTGGCTGGATCAGAGACAGCACAAAGAAAGACATTCTCTCCGCACGGGAAAAGGAAGAGCAGGACTCGCTGTGAAGGATGATGTCATGCTTGCCAACAGCACGTCTTTAAAATGTAAAGCACAGTGCTCAGACATGAACGCCCGTCCAGCAGGCAGGCAGCAATGGGTGGAACACTCCCAGAATGGGTGGAAGGCCCACACTCGAGGCTCGCACTCTCGCGATACTTGGCTCTCTTCCCCCAGCTGGGATTTAGTGCAACAGCATTGGGAGCTGGTCTGCCCTGTGCACGGGGTGCTCCTAACATCCGCGAGGGCACGGGTCCACAAGCAGTCTGACACTTCACATATTTATGTGGGGATTATCCTCAGTTTCTAAGTGCCTCACAAATCAATGAACGCATCTGCACGTGCGTTAATCTGCGGTGTTTGAGACAGCACTGCGCAGTTACCCCAGAACTATTTCTCCACACATTGAGGGCCGGCTGCACCATCATCTTCCTCCAGGGCAGCCACGGTGCCTGCCTTTACAGAGCACACTTTTTTTAAAACATGTATTTGGTACAGGGTCTTAGTATGCAGCTCAGACTGGTAGCAATCCTCCTGTCTCAGCCTCCCCAGCACTGGGATTACAGATGTGCGTCACCATGCCTGGTTTCAGTGGCCTACTCAGTGTGCCCAGGGGCAGGGCCAGTGTGGCATGTGGTGCCAGGTGTCAACCCGTCCCTGCACTTGCCTAGGCTGGTGCTTAGTCCATTGAGCTATCTTGCCGGCTCTACAGGGCATCCTTTTACCTACTAGCTTAAACTGCTATTAATGCTTGGGGAAATCATGTCAAACCTCCTCAATCATGGCTACTTACAGAAAGCTAAAAATGGCCATTAAATGAATTTTTAAAAACAACCATGTCATCAGCATCCCCGCAGATCCCTGTGCTAAAGGCCTGCCCACACATGTGGTACTGCTGGGTGATGGGCTCAGATGACAGACTGTGGGAGATGGCAACACTGCCCAGCAGCCCTCCTGGACTCGGGAGCCCAGGCACAGAGCTGTGCCTGCCTTTCCCCAGGGCTGAAGGTACACAGCTCAATGCCTAGGCTGAAACTGGAGCCCCTACCGCAGCAAACCTTTCCTCCACTAAGCTGATCTTTCCTAGGTATTCTGTCCTGTGCAGAAAGTGAGGTCAGCATGGGATGTTATGGTTTGTATCCCTCCAAAGCCTCCTACAGTCGGGGCAGCTCCCTGGGTCTAAAGCTGCCTACTGAGGCAAGCATGCAGGGACCCAGTGTCTTAGGTACTCTTCTCTCATTGCTGGGACAAATACCCAACACCCAAACTGAAGGATGGAAAGGTTTATTTAGCTCGCAGTTACTGCGGATTTCAGTCCATATTCAGCTAGCTCCAGGCAGAGGGCACATGGCAGAGAGCGGCAGTTCATGGCTGCTGAGAAGCAACAACAAAGAGCAATCACTAAAGAAAGTCTATCTCTCTGTCTCTTATATTACATTCAGGCTTTCTCCCCCAGGCTGGATGAAGTACTCACACCCATAATCCCAGCAATACTAAGACCCCTAATCCCAGCCTTGGATCACACATAATCCCAGTGGATCATGAGTTAATCACAAACTCTAGAGGTCCCCACCCTATGACTACATGAGGCTTTGGGGGGACAACTAGACACAAACCATAACATTCCACCCCCAGGCCCTCAAAGTTTCATTTACATCCTTTTGTACAAAAGACATTTTAGTCTATTTCTAAGCGTTGCCAAAGTCCCAACAGTTTCAGCATGGCTGAAAAGTCAACTCCCAAGTCTCCTCCAAGATCTAAGGCAAAATCTTAGCTGTGAACTCCTGTACAAAAGAAAAGTTAAACATATCCACCATTCAAAGGCACAAGATAAACATTACCAATCCAAAAG